>JXCR01133523.1:7637-129984 GCA_002079205.1 Phalaenopsis hybrid cultivar
CACTCATCTTTACGTGGGGTAATTGAAAGAACATTTGGGGTTTGGAAGAAGAAATGGGTCATCCTACGTGATATGTCGTCGTATCCTTTCCAAAAGCAGGTGCATATTGTGGTTGCAACAATGGCACTACATAACTTCATCCGAAGACAAGCCTCACGATCATATACAGATTTTAGTATGGCTGACAACGAAGAACTGCATGTCTTCGACCAAACTCCTGAAATTGTGGGTGGGAGTTCATTATTTGAGGATGATGTAGACTCTAATGAGTTTGGAGATCAGGAAGGTGAAGGTTTGGCTGATATGACTGCTTTAAGGGAGTCTATCACAGATGCTATTTGTGGCTTTTGATCTACCAAGTTTTACTTTAATAAGGTTATAGGTTGATATTCATATGTATTTAATTTTGGTTACTTTTAAAATACCTTAAATCGTATATTGATTCTTTTGTTATTTTCGCAGTTAAACAAACATGAATTCCAGGATATCAGGTACGGACAGAGAGATTTTGTGTTATTGTGGACTACCGTCTCCGTTGCTAACGTCACGTAAGGAGCATAGCTTTGGGAAGCAGTTTTATGGTTGTGCCAGAGGTGTTTCAGCTCGTTGCGGTCTCTTCAAGTGGGCTGATAGTCCCACATATTACACTGCCAGTAATTATCCAGCAGTCATGTGAATCCGATGTTTTCTCAGGTTGACTGTGCAGTGGAAGATCGACGTAGCCAGAGTCTGAAGTTAAATATTTTAATATTTCTCCTTGTTGTTGTACTTGTATTTGTACTTTTTTTAGTTCTACTGATACTCGTTAAGATGTGAGAACTGTATGATATCTTTTAGAACTTGTCTGTCATTATCGTATGTTTCTGCAACATATGTTTCTTTTCTATAAATAAGTTATTCTAAATAAGCTGCCCCAAACAGTTTTATCACACAGGGGCAGTAATGTCATTTAACCACCAATAAGCTAGTCTGAATAAGATGGCCCAAATAACAAGCCAGATTATTCTGATAATCTACAGATTATCAGATTATCAGAATAATCTGCTTATCAACAGATTATAAATAATCCATAGCTGCGCCAAACAGACCCTAAATTTTGAGTTGTTATATATTTTGAATGTTGTTGTGGTGAATTTTATCTTGGTTGATTTTAGTTTTGGTTTTGGTTTTATGGCTACCCTAGAAGTTTTGGTTTTCATGCAGGGTGACATCGTTGTTTAACATGCAAGTTTATAAGCATGAAAGTACAGTGTGAAAGTATAACAAAAGGACAATACTGTAAACTGTAAAAGCGTACCTGACGAGTCTTCTCGTTCTACCACCTGAAACTC
The DNA here is from genome assembly GCA_002079205.1 of Phalaenopsis hybrid cultivar. Lineage (NCBI taxonomy): Eukaryota > Viridiplantae > Streptophyta > Magnoliopsida > Asparagales > Orchidaceae > Phalaenopsis > Phalaenopsis hybrid cultivar. The sequence continues at coordinate 8,969 of JXCR01133523.1, forward strand.
AAAAATGCATGTAAGGGCATTTTATATGAAGTGAGAAAAATAAGGTTTTGGTAATCTACCAAATTTTAAATCATATTTAGTGGGTCCCTATCAGTTATATTAAGGATGATTTTTGTTAAGCAAAACATATTAAGTTTAGTAGACCTCCGAGGTATCCAACAGATCTGGAGAAAGAAGTAGGTCCATGCTTCCCTCTCACCGCCTGATGAAAATTCTCAAGCTCATTTAAACTTATTACGTTGCTTAATAATTCATCCTATAAATATCTCTAATGCTCAATGAACATTGATGTTTCAATTATCCCTAAGAGTAAGATAATTATCATTTATCACTCAATTTGAAAATTATGTGGGTAAAGACCCTTAAAAGGGGCAAGTTAGTGTTATTAAGACATTTAGTCAATTTTAGTTCTATCTTGGGCTTGTAGTGTTTCAAAGGTGTTCAAATTCTTATTTACATTCACTTTCTAGTTGGCATTTAACCAAATTTGATTTAGTTTAAGTCACTACTAAGCCCTTAAGGTCCTAGTGAATGTCTTAATCCTTTTGAAGGAGATTTCTAAGTGATAATAATTTGTCATCAAGACTTTTTAATGCTATTTGAATGTCTAAAATGGGGTATTGAATTAATGAGTTATTAACACCCAACACCATACCCATAATTCTAGGATCATTTAATTTGATAGACTTCCAAATTTTAATGATTTAAGGAATTTACACATTTATCTTTCAACTAGGGAAAAGTGAGATTGGTTTCTACCAATTAATCCCTTATGTTTCAATCATCCAAATATGTTAATTAGATCAAAGGTTGCCCATTTCTCCTTTCTTGATTTAAGCCTAAACGTTAATTAAGGTTAAATTTGAAAAATTACACTTTTGCCCTCAATGCTTCATCACTTCATAATTTATCAAATTTAATTCAAATGACTTTGAAATTTTTATCCCACCTCACTCATAGGTAAATTAAGACATCAGAGGAGAAAATATGTCTTTTCAAATTTTAATTTAATTTACATATTTATTTTTATGCGAAAATAGAATTTTCAAATGAAATTTCATAACTTGACCAAGGCAAAGCCTAATTCCTTGAATTTTTTAGTGAAGGTAGACCTAGCTAGAGAACCACTTGGTCAAAATTTCATAATTTTTTGAGTTTTATTTGAATTATTAGAATTATTTGAAATTTCAGAGTTTTAATTAATTATAAAATATTTTAAATGTGGAAAATTGAGTTTTGCATTTTTATTAAATCTCTGTGAGGTCAAGGAACCCAAAGAAAAAAATTTTACATTTTCTTGATTTTTGTTTGAATTATTATAATTTTTTAAGTGAAAGATTAAGAAAAAAAATTCATTTTTTAGCCTTTAAAAACTATTTGAAGCTTTAAAATTCAAATCTTCACTTAGAAAATTAAGAAAAATATTCCAATTGTTCCTAAGTGCTTAAGAAACAATTTAGAATATTCCCATAAATTTTATTAATTTTGTGCTTTTTATTAATTTTTAATTATTTAAATATTCAAAGTAGGCTTAAAAAATGAAGTTTTTTATTTTATTTTATTTGCATTTTTATTTTTAGAAAATCCCTCTGATTACATAGAACTCCCAAAACTAATTTTTATAATTTTTTGAGTTATATTTTAATTATTAAAAATCATTTTAGTGTCAAAAATGTCATTTAACTTGGAAAATCAATTTGAGCTATAAAATGAGCTCCAAATATTTTGAAAATTTTATGAGAAGTTCTCTGAACTTCAAGTTATTGTAGAGATTAAAAATCAAGTCATTTGAGTTTTTATTTTTCCCAAATTAATTTTCTATATGTTTTAGGGTTTTGTGAGAGTTAAGTGTGTTCTTAATGACTTGACCCATGAAAAATTTTCCAAAGGGTTTTCTAGTCACAATAAACCTTCCAAAATATTCTTGAATTTTTCAAAACAACATGCTAATTATCATGATTAATTTATGCAAATAATAGACATAAACTTGAAAAATATGGATCTCTGTCTAGGAGTCTCCTCTGACTTTAGAAAAATCAGGGAATGTCCCCTAAGCCAAAGGCAACAGCTTGCCAAAATATCAAGTCATGGTAAAATGTATACATGGAGAATTAAAAAAACTCAAAATAGTATTTAATTAATTAAAAAAAAAATTATGTATCAAATAAACTTTAAACAATTTCCACATTTTTTTCCTCTGTTCACTGAGCACTAGGATATTTTTATTTTATTTTTGTGATTTTTCTATGTAAAGATATGAACTTTTAAATATCAGACATTTAAATAATTCAAATAAATCCATATTTTTCTATTTATCCAGTGCGGCACCACCTCATCCTAGGAGTCTCTGAAGGTCCACGCGTTGTCTTTTGGTTCGACACCGCCATTCGACTCAGCAGCTATGCATTCCACTATTCATGCATGAAGGTCTTGTCCGGCTCGATCTCATTCATCCATCTAATACACAGTTGATCAAACAGCTTTCCATCATCATCCCCGATAGCTAGAACCCATGAACCGCTCAACTTTAAACCTTAAGATCTCAGCCTAGACTCAACCAAATCACTTCGGATTTGTTCATACACCTTCATCTACTCAAGAAGAGTACATCTATATGGTTACATTGTAATGAATTTCAAGTTTTCTTCACAAAGGTCTAAACCGAACCCAAAATTAGGGTTAGTGAACTATACCTTGGTTTAACAGGTGTAGCCTCGATCAAATTATTTGAGGAGCTTCGACTTGACCTCACGAACATCCTCCAAGCTTTAGTTTGAACTGAGGTTGGGTCTAGATAAGAATTTGATCAAGAGGTGATCCGCCTTGATCTTGCAATGGGTTAGAGCGCTCAGGATAAGGGGGACTCGATGGGGATCTTCCTCGTTCACCCTAAGGAAGCTTTTTGACAAGTTAATTTAAAGCTTGGTGGGGTTTAGAGAAGCGAGCAAAAATACATTTGTTTTCAGGGGTGAAATTGAGGTTTCACAGTGGGATATAGGGAGGGACAATGGTGGAGATGAACTTCTCTTAGTTGTTAGAGGGTTTGGGAGAATTTTTGCAGAGTTTTGTTTAAGTTTTTGAATCACCTCATTTTGGTCATGGAGGAGGGGCTTTAATTAGAGAGGCTTAGGGTGGAGCTCAGGGTCTCAATTCAGGTGCTAAGTGAGTCTTATGTGGAGGGCAAAGAAGCTCAATTTTAAATGGGATGAGGTTGGCTCTAGGTTTGAATTGGGTTTAAATTTTTTGGTGTTGGCTCATGATTTTGGCTCCTCTGATGACTAGGCTAGAGGTGGTCAGGAGGTCAGGTGAGCCAGGAGAATCTGTCACAACAATTTATTTGGGCAGGTGTTTGGTTTTGGCAAAAATCCCTTAGGCTTAAGCAAATTTGGAAGCCAGTCACTTGATTTAGGGAACCTTTGGTACATGGCTCATTTGGATGGTTCCATAGGGTTTATCCTAGTCAATAAGGTCCAAAATTTGGCTGTAGAGGTCTTGCCTTGACCAATTTGACATGGTTAGGTCAATTTTGGTGCATGGGTCCAATGTGGGTCCAAATGACCAAAGCTTGGGTTTCAGCTAGGCTAAACATGAATTTGAGCCCAATTGATTGATCAAAACTTTGTATTTGATTATAATGAAGATTTTTGGAGAAGGATTGGAGTGATTTTGAGTTCAATTGGGGGTTTAAATTGGAGGATTTTGGAATTTTGGTCACTTTGAGCATGTTGGGTTAGACTTGGGTCTAGATTGGGCTAGAATTAAGCTAAGTCTATATTGATTGTTGATAATGGTAAATAGGAACATCATGAAGAGTTTTCAACATAAATTGGGTTCCAATTTTGGGGCTAAGGCAATCAATTTGGTGGAATTTGGAGACAGCCAATTTGGGGCAAAATTGGGGTTTTTTGAACTTAGGTCAAAATTGGGCTCAAAACATGGGACAATTAAGCTTGGATTTGGTTTAAATTGATCATATAAAAGGTTAATTTGAGTTTATAAAAAAATTGGGGGAAAATGAGACCAAATTCATTGACATTTAAGGTAAATTTGGGGAAATTATGCTTTTAAAGGCAATTTGGGGGTTTTGGTCAAAATTGTCGAATTGGCCAAATTGGGTTCGATTTAAGGTTCCAATTTGGTTTTGAAAATATTTGGAGTGATTTTGGAGGTTTGGTAAGGATTGGGGTGCCAAGGGCATTTTTTATAATTTTGGCTATTTTGGGGGTATTTTGGTAAATTTGGAATTTTTGGGTATTTTCAAAAGGTATGAAATGAATTTTTAACAAGTTTTGATATTTTGGGTGAATTTGGGAATTTTTGCCAAATTTTGGGCTCTAAGGGTATGTAGGTAATTCAGGTGGATTTGGGAGTCAGAAGGCCAAGTTGGATATTTTTCGTAGAATTAGGGTGCCAACCGCCCTATATGAGCTATGGACTAATGAAAACCCCATTTGGGTCCTCTATGTACTGGTCTTAGCTAAAGCTTTGAGCTAGTGGATTTAGGGAACCATCTACATGAGTCTCCCAAAGCATCAAGGGACCAAAGTCAGGAAAACTTGGGTTTAGGTTTGTGAGTTATTGTGGGTAAGAGTGAGTGCAAGTGACTGAATTAGCTCTAGACAAACACCCAAGGTCAACCCTAAAGTCAAACAATCCTATGGGAACTCTCCTTTAGCTCCCTCATAATGACCCCACCTACTAAGTGTTAGAGGTCAGGAGTAATATGTAGAGCCTCAAGTTGAGCAAGGAGTAGTTTAAAATTTCTCATGGTGAGGGTTCCTTTTCTTGTTTTCTAAGAATGGTCAATAGGAAAGTCTTACGGCTAGACCTTAGGCTACTAAAGAGGAAAATCCAAACCTCAACCAATAGTGAGGTCAACACTAAGTTATTAAAAAAATTTCTTAATTTTTATTGTTTTATTTATGAAAATAAAGTATAAAAGTTTATAAGATAATCCCTATCCTAAGTCATATTTGTATGTATTAAAATAGTAACTTGAGGATAAGTAACGTTTAAGTTTGGGAGATTTTGACACGCCTAAAAATTACCTATTTTTTCATATATGTTTTATGCTCAATTTTAATGATTTTTAATGATATTACACTTTAAAGAAAGTTATTTTGCATTTTTTTTATTCCAGATACAAGAAATGAACTTTTGGAGAAAGTGAAGCAAAAATGATGCAATTTGGAGTAAAAACAAACAAGAAAGAAAATTCTGACTTGACACATTTTGATATGTCTCTCTATACTTAATTTGCTTTACATTTATCACATGTTTTTGAATAAAATTTCACCTTAAGGAAATATTTTTTTTCATGCTTATTTTGTACTTATATCTATTACGAGTGAAACACAATTGAAACGGGGAGAACTAGAGCCAAATAGAGAAAAACTGTGAAGTTACTGCAAGGTGGCACAAGATGCGCTAAACCGACTCATGATGTGCCATTTGACAGAGAGCTAGCACAAGATGCACCAAATTTGGCGCAAGATGCGCTAGAGATGATTTTTTGTGGATTAAGGAGGTTCGAGACAAATTTTGCACAAATTTTGAAAGGCACACTTGTTTTAAACACCCCTTGGAGTGATTCAATGCATCTAGACACTTTAGAATGTTCTTTTATGAATGGATATGTCTCTTTGATCAATAGACATGTCTTTTGAATTCAAAAGGGTTGAACTTTAGACAGAATTTTGAGTTATTTTTGGAGGGATGTAGCCTTTTATAAAAGATAGGGAAGTCTAGGGCTTGAAGAGGAGTTTTGGGGCGTGAGTGTAGTGTGTGTGTGTGTGTGTGTGTGTGTGGTGTGAGAGATAGAGGAAGAATAAATCAAGAGAGAGGGAGAGAAAGTCAAGGGCTTTGAGATTTTCTTCAAGGATTTTAAGAGGAGAGGGAAGGTGAGAGATTTCTTCTTCATTACACTTCTAGAAGAGAATTGAAAGTACTTATAAAGAGGGAACATGCTTGAAGAGAATTTCTAAGGATTTGCTTATGAAGGATTGTGAGATAAGTTGTGTTCTTTTACTTCTTTGTTTTGTAAACTTGTTTTTATATATGAAATTTGTGTTTTGTTGCATCCTTCTCATGAATTCTAAGTAGTCTTTTTTATCCTTATCCCTACAATGAGATTTGATTTTGTAAAGAATTAATTTTATTTTATACAGTTTTAAATGTCAATAATTTGTGATGATTTTAATTCTGATCTTCATTTAGTTTTTTATTTGTCCAATTGAATGGTTAAAATGTGTTAAGAAATATATGTTCCAAAAGGGCTATGATTTCTACAACATAGGGAGAATAACATTTGATTTCATGGCAGAGTATTTCATCCATAGGGTTGAGTGCAAATAAGTAGAGAAATATAGTTTATTGGATGTAGAATTGAAGATTTTAAGGTGACAGATTAAAATCCCCAAATTGGTCTAATTGATTGGAAATTCATGTGAGATTGTTAGCCCTCATGTGAGGGAGTAGTGGGAGCTCTGGAGTGGCAGCCAGTATCCTCCTAACCTAGCCACAAAATTAGAGACCAAACTATGGATTAGTCAATGTTCTTATTCACTTGGAAGATAGTAAAGAATAGGATTGCTCCTATTTGACACAAAATAATTTTATATACTTTCAAATGATTTTAATTTCTTCACAATCCATTTACTCATTGCAAAGGGGAAGGATGCTTTCTTAAATTTAAACTCTTCATCACAAAACTTTCTTTAGTCTTAGTAAATTTAACTTTTAAGTTTAGAAATTAGTTTAGTAAATGTAGTTCTTTTAGTTACATTTTTGTTAGCATCCATTAAACCCATTTTAACTTTTGTTTCCTACTTTAATTTTTATAGTTTGAATATTGTGATTTATGTTATTATCATAAGAATTTCCATCTTCCAAATTAAGACTTTATAGTAGTAGACTAGTACTAGTCTAAGGGCTTTCTTAATGCGCTTCTCTGTGGGATTGATACTGGGGCTTTTAAGGAAAGCCCTTTATTACTTGAAGTGATATGTGCAATTGCATAGAACCCTAGTGTGTGAACTATTTTATATATTTTATAACATTTAGATTTTGCACATTAAATACTAAATATAAATTTTGTCAAGTTTTTGGCCATATTTTCGAAAGCTAAATTACTGCGTAAGCTTGAGACAGGTCAAGTTTTTGGCATTGTTACCGAGGATTTAAATTGGCATAAAACACATAGAAAACAACACACACTAGGGGTGCATCAGTGTCTCTTCAAAATGTGTCTCCATTCAATGAATCTTCTAGAAGTTGCCTCATTTCAAAAGCCAATTGATAGAATTTTCATGTCCATGGGCTATTTCCCACGTTTTTTCCAAGGGTTGTTTCAAATACCTCTTCAAAAATTCATCTAAATTCAATGAATCATCAAATAACTACTTCTGACACTTAAGCGCGGGGTACCTGACGCTTAGGCGTGGCTCTCTCTGTATAATTGGCGTGTAAGCATAAATCCTGGGCGCTTAGGTGCCTCAGTTCATTTTTGCATCTTCTTCATTTTGGTCCAAATTTGACCCTTTTTCACTAGTTTTACTTTTTTTCATCCATTTTATTGTACTTGAAAGAAAAAAAAACACAAATACCTTTCATTAAAGTGCAATATCTCAAAAATAGGTATAAAAATGTGTAGAAAAAGCTTATATATTTTAGGTGTATCAAAATTACCCAAACTTAAAATGTTACTTGTCTTCAAATGACCCTTCAATCTTTAAAAACTAAATAAGTAAATGATGTATACAAGTTTCTTTATTAGGAGTTACAAAAATTTTGATGTAGAACTATAGTAATCCAATTTAGAAAAAATAATAGTAAATGAGACTAACTTAGAGTTTAGAAATTTTTAATGGTAAGAAATATGAAAATATGAGTTTCTATCAAATTAAAAAATGTTATAGATTCTCCAAATATAGAGTTTAGGCATTCTATCTTCTCCACTTAAAAATTTTTACTAAGCATAATTTTACTTACCATATTATATCCTTAAGCTTAGAGTTTCTCAAGTCTCATACTTTAGAAAGATTATAAGTGGAACCAATTTTTGATTAAGCACTAATCCTCAAGCTTCTCCTCCCTTTATCAAATTTTCTTTTTTTTCTTTCTTATTTTTCTTTTCTTTTCCTTTTTTTTTCTTTTTCATTTTCAGGCAAGGATTACTATATCTAGATAGACCTTTCATGATTTTGAATTCTACCCTTCCTATCCTAAAGAAAAAAGTTGGTATATTTCCTTTACTAAAAAACATAATAATAGTTTTGAAAATTATTTTCAATAGAAGAAATTTAAGTTTTTTAAATAAAAGTCTAAATCTTCTAAATTTTTCAAAAATACAAATTTTCCTACTAAAGTTAGTTAAACTTTACTTAGCATTTTACACAGTAAAAAAAATTTACTTTAAGTTTTTCTTCATTACTATAAATTTTAACGAAATTCTCTTACTCATTTCTATATTCAAAATTTTACTTCCCTAATATAAATTCATATACACGATCATTTCTCTTTAAATCAAAATCAAGCTAACTTAAAATACATTTGAGAACAAATAAATTTTGAGTTTTTAGAAAATTTTTCATTCCTTCTCCAAACTTAAATTTTTAATAGAATAAAACATTTTAGCATCATATAAATATTGGCAGGAATGAAAACAAAAAATAACGAGCTTGCAGGAATTTTATATCCTAAATATGCAAGTACAAAAAATAAAAACAGGAGTAAAACTTAAATTGATCAAATTATAATTTACTTAACATATAGAGATTCATTGGACTTCTATGGAGTGGAGTATAACATCAAAGAAAACAAACACACTAACAAATATACATAACTGCAACATAAAAAAAATATATGGTAGCAAATTGAAAATTTTAAACATGCTTCTTTTAAGTAAAAAGTTAGCTATATCTAAACCTTCCTAAAATCCAGAATTAAGTTCATCATAGACTAACTAAATACACTATCAAAAAAATTATCACAACTACTACTAAAAAACATAATAAATACTCACAAAAATATGAATGCATTACAATAGTGTCTAAGAAAACAAAACACAACAAAAACTAACAGTCTCAACAAATACAATTTTACACAATCAAAAACTACATAATAACTGCACCATCACAAGTTCACAACAATAAATAAACTAAAAATAAAACAAAACTATAAATCCAATCTAATCATCCTCATCCTCTACATCACTCTCATCACTATGCTAAGTAGTTACAGGCTCATATGATGGATATCTTGGATATTGAGGAAAAACTACATCTTGGCTACCTCTCCTGAGTTTCTACATAGCTGAGTTGTATTCTTCCTCATAATTACTACGTCTCCTCATGTATCCGTCCATATGAACTACAAAATTTTCTAAATTTAATACCCTATCCACAGTGTAGTAATGTTAATCAAAATTCTCTCTAATAGTTGTGACTGAGAATTAGATCCAGAAGTCTGACCTTGTGATGTTGAAGCACATGAAGTAGAAGCTCGAGATGTCGAAGTAGCGAAACTACTAGAAAATCCTCATCTCAAGCCAAAAATGGAATGATGTGAACATGATTTCACATTCACACTAGTAATAGGCTTAAGAGGTTACAAGATCTCTTTCTAGCTATCAAATCTAACTCCAGCCTACTCGCATAAACAAAAGATCAAGGATGCAAATCCCATACCTGTAGTGGTAGCGGTGACGACAGAACTGGTAATAACATTATAAATCAAAGCTCCAATGTCGAATGTCTTGAATTGCTGGATACATTAGTTCAAAGTTTCTCAATCACATGTCACTTCAGCAAGATTATTGGTAGGCAACAGATATGCATAAATGAAATAATGTCATGCCTTTGTAGTGACATCTAACTTTAAAGTGAAAAAAGTTAACTCTCCTTTCATTTGCAATTTTCCAAAGCCCTATCCCAACAATCAAAGATGAAACTATCTCGTCTAGCTCCTCCTCAGTAGGACTATAGTTTGAATAAGAATATAAAGTTCTCGGAGGCAAATGATAAAACTCGTTTATTACCTCAGGTCAAAAAGGTACTGTCTTTCCTCTCACCATGACTCCTTCTTCTGCTTCGGGGAGATTCACGTAGAACTCCCGCACCACAGAAATCTTTGTAAAGGCAGAAAAATAACAAAACCACTCACACTGGCGGCAAACAATCAGATCTTCTACACTCCTCTTGGATGTAAAACAATGCTCAGGATTCAACTTCCTTTATTGCAGTGCATCACTGCATCAATCCTGAGCTGTAGCACTAACAAACTTGCTTGAATTGAATTGGGACTTTCCCTTGCTCCTCTTTATTCTTGTTGCCATTTCTAAAAAAAATATATAAACATCACAATAAATTCCAAGTTCAACTTTAAATCACTAAACATAACTCCTAAAAGCTTCAACTACTAAATCCATGAATAGTGATTTTTGAGTAGCTCAAGAATGTGCTCAAAATGCATGGTGAAATAAAAAAATTTTACATAGAAGTGAAGCTCTTACCTCAAGGATATCAAATCTAGTAATTTTTGCTCTGAACCACCAAGAAATCTCAAAAATAGGTGTACCCTAACTTCAAAATCGTGAAAATCTAATGAAGAACATGAAGGCGAGGTGCGAAAAAGGTGATTTCAGACCAAATCGTCACTTAAAAAATGTTTGCAAACCTATTTACATGAATCGACGCTTAAGCGTGAATGGTTTGGCACTTAGGCGCCCTTCTCTCGGTTTAGGCAGCGCTTAAGCGCCGGGTTTTGGCACTTAGGCGCTACTGCACAAATTTTGATTTTTTTGCTTTAAGTGAAATGCACTCTTAGCGTAAGTCAGCCAACCCTAAATGGTCTCATAACTCTTTAATAACTATTTTCTTCCCTTTTAACTCTCCTCTTACTCAATATTCACCAATCTTAACTAATTTGATTCAACGATAAATAACACAAATATTCACGCAAATAAACACTTATATTTATTTAGGAAATGATTACAAACATTTTTAATACATAGATTCTTGATCCAAATGGCCTTGGATGAGCAAATTACTGAATAAAATCACTAGAAAATTATCATATTGATAAAATACTTAACACACTTAACATTAACAATCAAACACTAAACACATAAACACTAAACCACAAACTTAATTCCATTCTTCATTCGGTGGAAGGACTCCTGGCCTATCATTAGTCTCTACTTCAGCATTTGGAATGTAAATCTACAAGAGCGGATGATGGTTAATAACTTTAGTTGAATCTTCTTCAATCCATTTATTCTTCAAATACATAGCCTTGTTCGCTGCTTCAATAAAACTAGTATGACTAAACTGCACCTTAATTTGCCATCCCATATGATCCAGATGTGCGTTAAATTCCATCACTTTTGCTTTAATAGAGGCCACGTCAGCCTCATGTTTAGTAATTTTCTCCGGTATCCCTTTGATATTAATGACTAGGAAACCCTTATATAACTCTTGTGCACTTTCACTAATAAACTTCTTTCTCATTGCCTCCTTTTTATTCAAATCACTCTCCCAAAATGACATTTTTCCAAAACTCTCACTTTTCACTTATGATTTAGGGATAGAATTGAATTGTGGAAAAAATCCTTACATAATCCTTTTATTTATAGGCTCCAAACTTACCTATAACTTCTAGGTGCATCCTAAAACTGCTTTTCCACGTTAAAGCCAACCAAATCATGGTTAAAACTTCTAGAAACCAAAATTTGCAAAAAATTTTTAAATGTCGGGCTTAAGCACTGGATATTGGAGCTTAAGCGTCAGTGCTAAATTTAGCACAGTTCAACTTAACGTTCAAATACTCGTTCTAACATGTCTAGATCATCATTTAAGGTCTTAGAATAATAACTGACTCATTATATAGCTAAAATACTACCAAAATTTTCTAAATCAAACTCAACAACATAATAATAAAAACAAACACACAAATAAATATGGGTTGCCTCCCACATAGCGCTTGGTTTAACATCGTCAGCCCGACGTAACCAATGTTTATTTTGGTTGACCCAACATCATAAAATCATTTAGTTTAAGTTGGTCACCTAAAAAGTAGGATTTCAGCCTGTGACCAATCACTTTGAATATTTTGTGAGTATTAGGATATTTGATATTTACATCTCCTTAGGGATAAACTTTCATCACAACAAATGGGCCCATCCACCAGGATTTAAGATTACCTAAAAATAATCTTAACCTTGCATTATAAAAGTAAAACTTGTTGCCCTGGCTGAAAATTTTTAATCAGAATCCTTCGATCATGCCACATCTTCATATTTTCTTTGTAAATCTTAGCACTTTTATAATAAATTAGGTAATCTTAAGTTGTAGAAGCCTTATCTCACCAAGCTCATTCAATTGTAGAAGCCTTTTCTCACCAGCATCCTTTAAATTGTAATTAAATTCTTTAATAGCCCATTATTTTTTATGCTAAAGTTCAACTGGTAAGTGACACACTTTCTCAAATATTAGCTTTTATCCTTATGGATACAAAATCTACTACTAACAATATATATAAATTCTTGAAAGATGGTATAAATGGTCCCATCAAATCTAATCCCCAAACATCAAATATCTCAACTTCAAACACATAATTGAGGGGCATCTCATTCTTCCTAAAAATATTGCCTACTCGTTGACATCGATCACAAGTTTTCATATAAGTGTTAACATCTCTAAAGATTGTAGGCCAATAAAATCTAGATTGTAAAATTTTGTATGATATTTTATCAACTCCAAAATGTCCCAAAAAATAAAAATTATAGCTTTTTTGAATAATTTCATAAGTTTCTTCTAGAGGCACACATCTTTAAAAAATAAGATCCTTTCCTTGTTTATATAAAAATGGGTCATCCCAAAAATAAGTCTTAGCTTCAGATAAAAATTATCTCTTCTATCGGTATGTCATTTCATAGGGCATAATATCACTAACAATGAAATTCACAATGTTGGCACACCACGAATCACGCCACTCATTAACATTGAATAATTTTACATCTGAAAAATGTTTATTAATAACTTTTTTAAAATAGAGTGGTTTATCTAATTCAAGCCTGGACAGATGATCAACAATTTGATTCTCAGTTCCTTTCTATCTTCTATTTCAAAGTCAAATTCTTGCAAAAGAAGAATCATTCTTAGTCTAGGTTTTGCATCCTTATTTTTCATTAAATACTTAATAGCAGAATAATATGTATGCATAATACATTTGGTTCCAATTAAGTATGATATAACTTTATCAAAAGCAAATACTACTGCTAATAACTCTTTCTCAGTTGTGGTATAATTAATTTGAGCTTCATTAAGAGTTCTATTGGCATAGTAGATTACATTAAAAATCTTAACATGCTTCTGTCCTAAAACAACTCCAATAACATAATCACCAGCATCACACATTAATTTAAAAGGTTTCTCCCAATCTGGTGAAACTATAATTAGTGCATTGCCTAATTTTTCTTTTAATAATCCTAAAAATTTTATTCCCACTTTATCAAATATAAAAATTACATCTTTTTCAAGTAAATGGCATATATGCTTAGCAATTTTTGAAAATCTTTAATATACCTCATGTAGAATCCCACATGTCCTTCAAAACTCCTAATTTCCTTCACACATGTTAGGTAAGGTAAATTAGTGAACACTTAATTTTTTGCAGTGTCTACTTCCATACCATTTTATGAAATTTGATGTCCCAAAACTATTCCTCCTGCTACCATAAATTGACATTTTTCTCAACTAAGGACTAAATTTGTTTCTTTACAGTGCTTAATAACTTTTTGATAAGTGTTCTAAGCATGATTCAATTTAAGTTCCAAACACTAAAAAATCATCCATAAAAACGTCAATCCCTTTTTCAATTAAATCAAAAAAAAAGCCATCATATATCTTTGAAATGTAGAAGGTGCATTACATAAACCAAAGGGCATTCTTATAAAAGTAAATGTACCATACAAACCACTAAAAGTTATTTTCTCTTGATCTTTAGGAGCTATTTATATTTGTTGATAACCAGCATATCCATCTAGAAAATAAATGTATTTTTGCTCATCTAGTCTATCCAACATTTGATCTAGAATGGGTAATGGAAAATGATATTTTCTAATGGTGAGATTTAATTTTCTGCAATCAATGCATATTCACCATAATGTGACTTGTCTTGTTGGTATTAACTAGTTATGTTAATTTAAAGTCATAGTCACTCCTCCTTTCTTAGGAAAGCAATGAATTGGACTAACCCATGGACAGCGTAGATAATTTCAGAATCTAACCACTTTAAAATTTCTTTCTTAACAACTTCTTTCGTAACAAGATTCAATCTCCTTTGAGGATCAGCCCCAGGTTTGCAGTTCTCTTCCATATGAATTCTATGCATAAAAATTGAAGGATTGATTCCTTTTATATCAGTAATTGTCCATATAAAAGCTTTCCTATAATTCTTTAAATTTCTCATCAAACTCTCTTCTTCTTATGTAGTTAATTTTGAAGGAATTATAATATGTAATGTCAAGGAATCACCTAAATAAGCATACCTTAAATGTCAGGAAGTAACTTCAACTTAAGCTCAGGAGGTTTCTCAATTGATGGACAAAAAAAATTATCTTTTCTATCATGTCTAAAACATCAAAACTTTCTCAAACAAAATTTGAATCTTCCTTATATAAATCTTCATATTGATCAATATCCTCTTCTTGCTCATGTTCGAACTCTTTCATTTCAGTTTTCTCGTCATAAGTTGCTTTGAAATGGCATTCACTTAAAAATCTTATCACATCCATTCTATAACATTCATCATCTTTAGCTTTTGCAGGATATTTCATTGATTTGGAAACATTAAAAGTAAGTGTTTAATCATTGATGCACATAGGTAATTCTCCTTTCTGCACATCTATCATTTCTCTTCTTGTAGTTAGGAAAGGTCTCCCAAAAATGATAGGGTTCTCTTTATCTTCGTCCATATCTAGCACAGTGTAATCAACAAGAAAGATAAATTGATCCACTTTCACTAGGGCATCTTCTATAACTCCTTTAGGATAGGTTATTGAACGATATGCTAATTGCAGAGTTACAGTAGTAGGGGTTGTTTCTCCTAATCCCTATATTTTAAATATTTATAATGGCATAAGGTAGATGCTTGCACCTAAATCACCTAAATCATAAATAATTACAAAATTGTGAAGCTACCAGGATCTTTAAGCTTTTCAAAAAGCTTTTTCTGAATTATAGCACGACACTCCTCACTAAGTGCAACAGTTTCATTATAGTCAAACTTCCTTTTCCTATTAAGAATATCCTTCATAAACTTTACATAGCTTAGAATTTATTCTAAGGCTTCGGCAAATGGAATTTTAATTGTAAGTTTATTAAAAATATCTAGAAACTTTGAAAATTGTTTATCCAACTTTTATTGTTGAAGCCTTTGAGGAACATACAATTTTACTTATCCTATATATTTTAGTGGAGAAATAGGTCTCTCTAAATCTTTTAGAGCGTCCTCTTTGGTTCTTCAATATCTTCTCTGTCTACTATCATATCTTTTTGAACTCTACCTTCCAATTCTCTTCTATTTCTCAGTTGAACGGCTTTTACTTGCTATTTAGTCTGATCGTTTAGATTTACTTATGTATCAGTAGGAAGTGTTTCTTGGTATCAATTACTTAATGAATTTTCTATTTGTCCCAACTGATTCTCAATATTTCTAATTGTAGCTCCTTGAATTTATAATTGATTTCCCATTTGTAACACCAGACAACTTCTTCTCCTTAAATTGTGGATTCCTGTTAAAACCTGGAGGGTAAGTCGGTCTATAAGTTTCGAATTCCTAATGGGTTTATGATCCCTGGATACTGCTAATATGCACAGTACAACAATAATTCAGATTATATTTCACTTACAATTACTTACTTTGCAACAAAACTAAAAACTTGATTCTAACAAAAAATAAGAATTTAACTTTTAATTTATAATATTGGGATATTATGCAAGTATACGTATCGTTATCAAGTAATATAGGACTTTTTTTATTAAAACTTGAATATTGAACCCACAGGGAGAATACACAATATGCACTATTGAACAACAAACTTTCTACGTTTAATAAAAAGATAATTATCTAAACTAATGATAACTTTTGAAGTAATGAAAATTTAAATAATTTTGGTATTTTAAATATTTTGATAGAACAATAAAAATTTAAAATGATAACTAGAGTTTTTGTAGAAGAAAAGCACTAAATATGAAAATATCTTTCTTCTTGTTATGAATCAGTAATAAGTATAGGAATTCCGTAGTGGGAGTATGTAAATTGTGTTGTGCCAAATATGAGCAATAATATTCTTTACCCTTACTAGCGATGCTATAAAGAATAATGACTAATTTAAAGTTTGAATAGTTCTGAAGACCACCTAGGCAGGGAAGATACTAGCTCTCACTCTAGAGTTCCCTCGATTCCCTCCACCTGGGGGCTAGCAGGGAAGATACTAGCTCTCACTCTAGAGTTCCCTTGATTCCCTCCACCTGGGGGCTAACAGGCTAGATAGGGAAGATACTAGCTCTCACTCTAGAGTTCCCTCGATTCCCTCCACCTGAGGGCTAACATCCGGTGAAGATACTAGCTCTCACTCTAGAGTTCCCTCGATTCCCTCCACCTGGGGGCTAACATCTCATATTAGAGCCTAAAAGAATAAACCAAGTTGGGGGCTTTAACCTATCACTTTAAAGTTCTCTAACTATACACCCTTCAATGAATATTTTCCTATTTATTTGTACTCAATCATATGAACTACATTCTCATTCATACAACCACATGTGATTCTCTCCAATTATTGACTGAGACAATATTATCCTGGTTCTTACATGTTCTCACAACAAATTTTAACATATGAATTGGCCAAATCAAGAAGTAAATGAAGTGCACGGATTTAAATCATCACAACTTCTTCCAACATTGAAAATCAATACTTTCCACAAGTTCTCTCCAAGACTTAATTATTTATCATTTTAATAAGAAAGATAAAGAAAACTACTCAGAATCCATGGAGAAAATAAAGCCACACTTTAGTTTAAAATAAAAAAATCATTGTCAAACTAACAACAAGTCTCAATTAAAACCAAAAGTAGTCTCAAAACAAAAAAGAAAAAAACTTATCTCAAGCCCTACACCAAACTCTTGAAGTTCCTTTGATTCTCTTCTCTTTACAATTACTCAAAATAAAATAACAAAAAGGATAAAATAAAAGTAAATGTGGGGCCTGAAAATCTCTCTGAACTAACTCCCCAAATGAGAACTTTCAAAACTTTCCAATACTTTCAGGACTCATACTTTTTTGAACATTTTCAGGAAAATTCTCAAAGTCTCAATCTTCCTTCTCTTATAAATCTCCAAAAGGTGCATTGGTTTCTCTTCAAAATATGTCTAGATTCAATTTATTTCCCTAAGAGATGCATCCTTTTGTGATAATTTTTGTCCATGGTGGTTATAAATACCTATTAAGCCAATGAGTGCCTCAAAAAATGCTTCAAAATATTCAGAAACTGAATTCACTCATCTAATAACTGCCACTATGGCTTAAGAGCAGGGCCTTCTCTGTTTAACAGGCAGTTAAGTGCCGGATCTGGCGCTTAGGCGTCAAAACTCTTTTGCACATTTTTCACCTTTTTGCTCCAAATTTGATACTTTTTCACCCCTTTAAGCATTTTTCACCCTTTTTACCTGCATCTGCAAGAAAACCACAAAAATATCTTCCATTAAAATGCAATATCTTAAAAATAGATATAAAAATGTGTCTAACAACACTATATATTTTAGGTTTATCAAAATCCCCCAAACTTAAAAGGTTACTTGTCCTTAAGTGACACTTCAATCTTTAAAAAACTAAATATGTAACGTATATGAGTTTCTTTAGGAGTTACTAAAATTTTGATTTAGAAATATAGCAGTCTAACTTAGGGAAAATATTTAGTAAATGAGACCAACTTAAAGTTTAGAAATTCTTAATGTTAAGAAAGATGAAAATATGAGTTTCTATCTAATTCAGAAATTTATTATAGATTTTCCAAATTTAGAATTTAGTTCTTTTATTATCTTCACTTAAAAATATTCATTAAAAATAATTTTACTTACTGTATTATATCTATAAGCTTAAGAGTTTCCCAAGCCTTATACTTTAAAAAGATTAAATGTAGAACCACTTTTTGATTAGGCACTAATCCTCATGCTTCTTCTTCATAATTTTTTTCTCTTTTTCTTTTTCTTTTTTCTTCTTCCTCTTTTTTCTTTTCTTTTTTCTTTTCTTTCTTTTTTTCTTTTCTTTTTAAGGCAAGGATTACTATATCTGGATAGGCCTTTAATGATTTTAAATTCCTCTTCTCCTTTCCTAAAACAAAGCCTTGAAATAAGTCTTTTACTTATAAATATAACAATTGTTTTAAAAATTACTTTAATAAAAGAAATTTAAGTATTAAAAACAAAAGTCTAAATTATCTATTTTTTTTTAAATTACAATTTTTCTTACTAAAGATAGTTACTTATATTAATCATTTACTCATCTAAAAATTTTTTAACTTAAAGTTTTTTTTCATTACTAAAAATTTTAACTAAATTTTCTTACTCATTTCTAAAATCAAATTTTACTTCCCTTATAACTTCATTTACATAATCATTTTTTTCTTTTCAAATCAAATTCACTTGTAGCACATTTGAGAACAAATAAAATTCTAGTTTTGAAAATAGTTTCCATCTGTCTAAACTTAAATTTTTAACAGATTAAACAATTTAGTATCAGATATATATAAGCAGGAATGAAAATTTAAAAGAACATACTAACAGGAATTTTTAAACCCTAATGATACAAGTATAAAACAAAAAATAGGAGTAAAATTAATTTTTGATCAAATTTTCTATATTTTCATTTCAATTTAACATGTAGAGATAAGAGTAAAATTAATTTTTGATCAAATTTTCTATATTTTCATTTTACTTTAACATGTAGAGATTCAATAACTTCTAACCAGTGGGTATAAACATAAAAGTAAACTAACACACTAACTTGATTTCACGATCTCAGCATAAAAATAAACAAAGTAACATGATAAAAGAAAAATACAGGGTAACAGTTTCTTAAATTTAAATTTAAGATCTAAGTTCGCTAGATTTTTAAAATTTTTAAAAGACATAGAACAAGTTCAATCCTAATCTAACTAAAACAGTATTAAACACACATCAACAGTTACTACCTAAGAATATTAAAATAGACCACTAACAAAACACACCATCACAATAATAATTTAAAAGGTCCCAAACATAACATGGTACATAGTCTAAATCACCACAAAACAAATGTAGCAGTACTACATCACATAGTTTTCAACATAAACAAACTTAAAAATATCTCAATCCTACTCCTCATCATCAGAAATATTGCTATACCACATTTTTGCAGGCTCATAATAAGGATATCAAGGATATGGAGGAAATTTCACTCTTGGGTCACCTCTAACCAGTCTCTTCAAAGATGAGTGGAATTTCTCTTCATAATCACTCTTTCTCCTATTATAGTTATCAGTATGATCTGCAAAACACTTTAAATTTTATACCTTATCAGCGATAAAATTGATATGATCAATCATCTTCTGTAATAACTCATCTCAGGTATCAGTAAACTGACCTCAAGATGTAGAAGCATGTGAGGTAAATGATCTAGATGTAGAAGCAGCAGAGGTAGAAGCAGCAGACGTCTTCATTCCATAGATTCTAGAAAATCCTCCTCTATAGCAAAAAATTGTAGGCTCAAAATAAGTCTTCACATTCACCTTAGTGATGGGCTTTAGAGGTAATAACACTTCCTCTCAGCTATCATATCTAACTCCAGCCTACTCACACAAAGAAAAGATCAGGCAAGCAAATCCCAGACCTGCAGTTGTAACAACTGTAGCAGAACTGATGATAGTTTGATAGATCAAAGCTTCAATGTTGATGAGCTTTCCCTCTTAAATGCAATAGTTCAACATCACTCTTTCTCTGGTCACTTAACTGATGTGATTAGTCTGAAGCAGACGAACACAAATTAAATAGTGTTAGGCCTTTGAAGGTGCACATAACTTTGAAGTTGGGAAGTTAACTCTCCTTTCAATAGTTATCTTCCAAATTCCTCTCCCAATAGTCAAGTAAGAAATAATCACGTCTAATTCCACTTCAGTAGGACTATAATTTGCATAAAAACATAATGTATCCAATGGTAAATGGTAAAACAAGTTGATTACCTCTGACAAAAAAGGTATCAACTTCCCTCAAACCATAACTTGCTTTTCTTCAGCTTCAGGGAGATTTGCATAGAACTCCCTCACAACAGATATAACTGCCACAACAGAAAAACAATTAAAAATTTCCCACTGTTGGCGAACAATTAAATCTTACACTTCTCCACCCAGATTTCTAAAACATCTCTCCTGAATCAGTTTGTGTGATTGTAACGCATCACTATACCAATCTTGAGCTTTTGAACTAACAAATTTACTTGAATCAAAAGGTGCTTTGCCTTTGCTCCTCTTCATTCTTGGTGTCACTCTACAAATTTTATAAATTTCAACAATAACTTCAAAAAATCAATTTTAAATTACTAAATTAAACTTCCAAAAGCACAAACTAAACTTCCCATGCAATTTCCAAAGATTTTTCCTCATTTTTCACCATGAATAATGAATATTTGAATTTCTCCAAATGTGCTCAAAATACATGGTACAAATCCAAAATTTTACATAGAAGTAAAGCTCTTACCCCAAAGGACTTGAATCTAGTAAATTTCTCTTGATTCGACTAAGAAATCTTCACTTTAGATGTGCCCTAACCCTCAAAAATTGCAAACAGGAGAGGAAGAAGGTGATAGTGGCATTAAAATTGGCAATTTCAGGCTCAAAAATTCACTTTTAACCATTCACGAACCGATTTTCGTGAACCAGCTTTTAAGCGTGGGTAAGTGGCACTTAGGTGCCTGCCTCTCGGGTTTGCTAACACTTAAGCACGAGATGTGGCACTTAGGCACCAGTGCACAATTCTAAAAAATATCAAATTAAAGTAAAATGTACTATTTCCCAAAGTAAACCACCCCTAAATGGTCTCATAGCACTTAAATGACTATTTTCAACGTCTTCTAACTCTACTTTATCTTAAAATTCTCCTTGATAACTATTTCAATTTGAGGCTAAAATAACACAAAACTTTACACAAATAAACTTATATTAATTCACAAATGAGTAAAAATACATTTAAACAATTAGTTCTCATTCCAAATAGTCTTGGATGAGAAAATCTTCCTAAATGCAAACAAACACTTAACAATCTTTCACAATTAAACACCTAAGTAACACAAACACTAAAAGCAAGTCTTAAACACTAAAATACTTAAAGACAATGACTTTAAACACACAAAAACATAACTTTAAACAAAGAAATTAATTCCATTCTTCATTAGAAGTAACAAATTCATGTCTTTCATTAGTCTCTCCTGAGGCAACTTGAATATAAAGTTGACAAAATGGACAGTGGTGATGTGCTCTGATGCAATATTCCTCAATCCACTTTTGCTTAAGAAACATCTCCTTATCTGCTTCCTCTATATAACTAGTGTGGCTAAATTTTATTTTCAATTTCCATCCAATATGCTCAAGATGTACATGAATCTCCAATACCTTAGCCTCCAGTACAGACATGTCATTTTCAATTTTGTTGATCTTCTCTGATAAGCCTTCAATACTAACGGCTAAGAAACCATTATACATCTCTTGTGCACTTTGACTAATGAATTTTCTTCCTTATGGTCTCCTCCTTCTTCTTCAAATCCATCTCCCATGAAGACATCATCTTAAAATCTATCTCTCTCTTAAACTTTAGGGCTAGAAATGAACTAGGGTGAAAATTTTTCACTAAACCCTTCCATTTATAGGCCTAAATCCTTCCAATAACTCCTAGACACGTTTAGAAACTGCCTTGGAATGTTTTTGCAAACTTCTAGGCATTTTTCCCTTCTAGAATATTAATTTTCCAGATGTTTTAAACTGCCACGCTTAAGCGCCCGATTTGGCGCTTAAGCGCTAGTGCACATTTTTTGCACTAGTCAACTTCACGTCCAAATTCTCATTTTAACATGTCTAGATCACTAAATAAAGTCTTAAAATTAATATTAACACATAATAGTATAAACAATAGTACCGAAAATTTTGTTAATCACACATAAAACAATAATCAAAATAAAAACACATTGATAACTATGGGTTGCCTCCCATAAAGTGCTTGGTTTTACGTCATCAGCCCAATGCAACCAGTGCTTACTCTGGTTGACCCAACATCATTCCATCATTAAACTTATGTTGATCCCCTATAAAATAAGGTTTCATTCTATGTCCATTAACTTTAAAGATTTTCTCAGACTTAGGGTCTTTAATATCCACAGCTTCATAAGGATAAACTTTAATCACAATAAATGGGCCCATCCACCTGGACTTAAGTTTGCCTGGAAATAATCTTAACATTGAATTATATAGCAAAACTTGTTGCCCTGGTTGAAACTTTTTAGTAAGAATCCTTCGATAATGCCACAACTTCATCTTTTCTTTATAAATTTTGGCACTTTCATAAGATTCATTCTTTATCTCTTCAAGCACATTTAATTGTAACAATCTCTTCTCACCAGCATCTTTCAAATTAAAATTGAACTCTTTAATTTCCTAATATGCCTTATACACAAGTTCAATTGGTAAGTGACAAGCTTTTTTAAATATTAGCCTATATGGGGACATTGCTATAAGAGTTCTGTATGCAGTTCTAAAGCCCACAAAGCATAGTCAAGTTTGACTGACTAATCCATTTTTGTTGGATTCACAAATTTTTCCATAATTCTTTTAATTTCTCGATTGGATAATTCAGTCAAACCACTTGCTTGGGATGATAAGCAGTAGCAATCTTATGATTTATATGATATTTCTTTAAGAATTTCTCCATTATGGCATTTCTGAAATGACTTCCCCCATCATTAAAGAAAACTCTTGGCATCTCAAATCTACAAAATATATTTGTTTTCAAAAATTTGCAACACTTTGAGCATCACATCTTGGTAAAGCAATAGCTTCTATACATTTGGATACATAGTCCACTGCTAACAAAGTATATAAATTTCTGAAAGATGGTATAAATGGTCCCATGAAATCTAATCCCTAAACATCAAATATTTTAACTTCTAGCATAAATTGAGGGGCATCTCATTTCTTCTAGCAATATTGCCTACTCTTTGACATCCATCACAAGTTTTGATATAAGCATTAACATCTCTAAAAACTGTAGGCCAATAAGATGTAGATTTGTAAAATTTTATATGTTGTTTTATCAACACCAAATTTTCCCCCAAAATCAAAATTATGACATTTTTGGATAATATCATAAGTTTCTTCTAATGGTACACATCTTCGAATAATCAGATCCTTTCCTTGTTTATATAAAATGGGTCATCCCAAAAATAAGTGCTTAGCTTCAGAAATAAATTTCCTCATTTATTGGTATGTCATTCCATTGGGTTTAAGATCACTAACAATATAGTTCACAATGTCTTCTGTTGGCATGTCATTCCATAGGGTATAATATCAATAACAATTTCACAATGTCGGCATACCACAGAACACACCACTCATTAATAGTGAACAAATTTTCATCTGGAAAATGTTCATTAATTTCATTTTCAAAATAGAGTGGTTTTTCTAATTCAAGCCTGGACAAATGATCAACAATTTGATTTTCAATCCCTTTGCGATCTACTATTATAAAATCAAATTCTTGAAAAAGAAGAATCCATATTATAAGTCTAGGTTTAGCATCCTTCTTTTTCATTAAATACTTAATAGCAGAATGATCTGTATGCACTACACAATGAGTACCAATTAAATATGATCTAAATTTATCAAAAGCATATACTATTGCTAATAACTCTTTTTCAATTCTTGTATAATTAATTTGAGTTTCATTAAGAGTTTTACTAGCATAGTAAATAACTTTAAAAATTTTATCATATATTTGTCCTAAAACAGCTCCAATAGCATAATCACTAGCATCACACAATATTTCAAAAGGTTTTTCCTAGTTTGGTGAAACTTTAATTGGTGCAGTGATTAGTTTTTGTTTTAATAACATAAAAGCTTTTAGGCATTCCTTATCAAAATTAAAAATTACTTGTTTCTTCAGTAAATGGCATAAAAGCTTAGCAATCTTTAAAAAGCCTTTAATATATCATCTATCGAATCCAACATGTCCTAAAAAACTCCTAATTTTCCTTACATTTGTTGGATAAGGTAAATTAGCGATCACTTAAATTTTAGCAGGATCTACTTCCATACCATTTTTCTTGATATTTGATGACCTAATATAATTCCTCCTGCTACCATAAATTGACATTTTTCCTAATTAAGAACTAAATAGTATTTGATGCCTTAATACAATTCTTCCTGCTACCATAAATTGGCATTTTTCCAGTTAAGGAATAAATTTGTTTCTTCAGAGTGCTTAAGAACTTTGGATAAATGTTCTAAACATGAGTCAAATGAAGTTCCAAACACTAAAAAGTTCATCCATGAATACTTCAATCCCTTTTTCAATTAAATCACAAAGATGTTCCAAACACTGAAAAGTCATCCATAAAGACTTCAATCCCTTTTTCAATTAAATCACAAAAAATTCCATCATACATCTTTAAAATGTAGCAGGGGCATTACATAAACGAAAGGCATTCTTCTAAAAATCAAAAGTACCATAAGGACTGGTAAACACTGTTTTCTCTTGATACTCAGGAGATATTTAAATTTGGTGATAACCAGTATATCTTTCCAGAAAAATAAAGTATTTATGCCCAATTAGTCTATCCAACATTTGATCTAGAAATGGTAATGGAAAATGATCTTCTATAGTGACAAGATTTAATTTTCTATAATCAATGCATATTCGCCACCCTGTAACTTGTCTAGTACTCATTATGTTCAATTACAGTTACAGTTACTCCTTTGTTATGAATGCAATGAATTGGACTAACCCATGTACTATCTAAAATAGGGTAGATAATTCAAGCATCCAATCACTTTAAAATTTATTTCTTTACAACTTCTTTCATAAAAGTATTCAGTCTCCTTTGCAGATCAGACCTGGGTTTGTAGTTCTCTTTCATATGAATTCTATGCATACAAATTGAAGGACTGATTCCTTTAATATCAGCAATTATCCATTCAAAGGCTTTCTTAATTTTTTATTCTTTTTCCATAATTAATTTTGAGGAATTTATAACTAGTAAAGTAGAGGAATCTCCTAAAAAGGCATATTTTAAATGATCAAGATGTAACTTCAACTCTAGTTCTGGAGGTTTTTCAATATATGGACAAAATGATTTATCTTTGTCTATCGTGTCCAAAACTTCAAAACTTTCTCCAACATAGTTTGAATTTTCCTTAAAAAGATTTTCACATTGATTTAATTCCTCTTCTTGCTCATGTTCCAAGACTTTTTCTTCATATTTTTTCTTCATAAATAGTTCACTTCGATATCTTATAACATCCATCCTATAGCATTCATTATCTTTACCTTTTGCAAGGTATTTCATTGATTTTGAAATGTTAAAAGTAACAGTTTGATCATTGATGCAAATTGTTAATTCCCCTTTCTGCACATCCATCATTGCTCTTCCTGTGGCTAGGAAAGGTCTCCCTAAAGCGATAGGTATCTCTTTATCTTCCTCCATATTTAGCATAATGAAATCAACAGGAAAGATAAATTGATCCACTTTCACTAGGACATTTTCTATAACTCCTTTAAGGTACGTTATCAAATGATTTGCTAACTACAAAGCTACAGTAGTACGGGTTATTTCTCCTAATCCCAATTTTTTAAATATTGATAATGACATAAGGTTAATGTTTGCACCTAAATCACATATAGATTTCCCATAAAATTTTTCTCCTTTTGCACATGGAATTGTAAAGCTACCAGGATCTTTAAGCTTTTCAAGAAACTTCTTCTAAATTATCACACTACACTCCTCACTAAGTGCAACAGTCTCATTATCTTCAAACTTTCCTTTTTCTATTGAGAATATCCTTCATAAACTTTACATAACTCGGCATTTGTTGTAAGGCTTTAGCAAATGGAATATTAATTGTAAGCTTCTTAAATATTTCCAAAAATTTTGAAAATTATTTATCCAACTTGTGCTGACAAAGTCTGTGAGGAAATGGAGGTGGTGGTTTTTCCAAATCAACTTTCAGTGGAGAAATAAGTCTCTCAGAATCTTTTGGAGCGTCCTTTTTTTATTCTTCAATTTCTTCTCTCTCTACTTCAATTTCTTTTTGAACCCGACCTTCCAACTCTCTTCCACTTCTAAACTAAACGGCTTGTTCTTTATTCTGATATTTTAAATTTGATTCAGTATTACTAAGAAGTGTTGCTTTGGATCTATTACTTAATGAATTTGCTAGTTGCCCAAGTTGATTCTTAATATTTCTAATTGTAGCTCTATGTCTTTATAATTGATTTCCCATACACCACTTCTTCTATAGACAACTTCTCCTTAAATTATGTATTACTATTGAAACCTAGAGGATAAGTAGATCTATAATTATTATTCCCTTGGTTGTTCTAGTTTTCCAATGGGTTTCCTTGGTTGTTCCCCCATTGTTGATTATTACCATCTGAATTGTTATTCCAGTTAAAGTTGGGATGGTTCTTCCAACCTAGTTTATAATAATTTGAATATGGGTTATTATGCTTATTATTTATGACATTCAAAGTTTCTAATGATGCTTGAGAATCTACCATTTGGCCTAAACTTATTATTTATGGCATTCAAAGTTTTTAATGATGCTTGAGAATCTACCATTTGGCCTAATGATTTGTTATTTATGGCATTCAAAGTTTCTAATGATTCTTGAGAATCTACCATTTGGCCTAATGAATTTTCTCAATCCATTGAAATTGGTTGAGAAAAATACATTACGAAGTGGTCTAACTTCCTTGAAATTGCAGCAACTTGATTTGCTAACATGGTAAATGCACCAGTTTCATGAATATTGGCTACTTTCTTATGATTTACCCTCTCAGAAGGCCATTGAAAATTATTGGTAGCTATTTATTTAGATAAAGCATAAGCATCATGAAATGGTTTTGACATCAATGAACACCAGCAGCGGGATTGATAATTGATCGGAGAGATCCAACTACTCCATTATAAAAAGTTTGAATTATTAACCAATCTGGTATAGCATGGTGTGGAAACTTTCTTAAGATTTCTTTAAATCTTTCCGAAGTTTCATAAATAAATTCCCCTTCAAACTGATTAAAAGATGTAATACCATTTATAAGCTTTACAGTTTTTTATGGTGGAAAATATTTAGCAAGGAATTTTTGTGCTAAATCCCCCCAAGTTTTCATAGATTTAGGTGCCAACAAATTCAACCACATCATAGCATTATCCCTCAGTGAGAAAGGAAATAACCTAAGTCTTATGGCATCATCTGATACACCATCAAATTTAAATGTAGCGCATAATTCTAGAAAATTGACAAGATGTAAATTTGGATCGTTAGTTGGTGATCCCCCAAACTGATTATTTGATATCATTTGGATAATAACAGGTTTAAGCTCAATAATTAACTTCTAGGTAGGTTTTTGAAAACTATAATGAAGTTCATCTACAGTAGGGTTATCATAATCTCTTAAAGGTCTAAACTCTTGATGAATTTCAGCATTTTGATTATTTTGGTCTGCCTTGGCATAATCTCTTAAAGGTCTAAATTCTTGATGAATTTTAACATTTTGATTATTTTGGTTTGTCATTTCTAGTAAGATTTTTGAAAATTTATAATTTCTTTGGTTTTTCTGATTTTTCTAATAGTTCTTTCTAATTCTTGATTTTTCTAATAGTTCTTTCTAATTCAGAATCGTAGGGCACTAGTCCTTCAAAACCTGAACTACCGCATACCCTAATATATAATAAAATAAAATAAAATAAACAAAACAAAATAATATCAGATAAGATAACTTAAAGTTTAAATAAGACTTTATAAAAATAAAAATTTGCTTTTAAAATCAATTTCTCCCCGGCAACAACGCCAAAAACTTGATCCATTGATATTGCTAATATGCACAGTACAACAATAATTCAGATTATATTTCCTTAGTTTACAACTAAACCAAAAACTTGATCCTGAAGAAAAATAAGAATTTAACTTTTAATTTATATATATTGAGATACTGCGCAAGTATATTTATCGTTATCAAGTAATATAGAATTTTTTGATTAAGGCCTAAATATCAAACCCACAGGGAGAATACACAATATGAACTATTGAACAACAAGCTTTCTATTTTTCATAAAAAAATAATTATCTAAACTAAAGATGATTTTTGTAGTAATGAAAATTTAAATATTTTTGGTATTTTTAATATTTTGAAAGAACAATAACAATTTAAAAAGATAACAAGAGTTTTTGTAGAAGAAAAGCACTAAATATGAAAATATCTTTCTTCTTATTTGGAATCAATAATAAGTATAGGAATTCTATTGTGGAAGTATGCAAATTGTGTTGTGTCAAATAGGAGAAATAATATTCTTTACCATTACTAGAGATGCTATAAAGATCATTAGCTAATTTAAAGTTTGAACAGTTCTGAAGACTGGCTAGGCAGGGAAGATACTAGCTCTCACTCTAGAGTTCCCTCGATTCCCATCCAGGGGGCTAACATTCTCGTATGAGAACCTAAAATAATAAACTAAGTTGGGGGCTTTAACCTGTCACTTTAAAGAGGCTAAAATCTCGTACCAGAACCTAAAAAATAAACCAAGTTAGGGGCTTTAACCTATCACTTTAAAGTCCTCTAACTCTATACCCTTTAATGAATATTTCTCTATTTATTTGCACTCAATCATATGAACTACATTCTCATTCATACAACTTCATGTGATTCTTTCCAATTGTTGACTGAGACAATACCAGCCCAATTTTTACATTTTCTCCCAATAAAATTTAACATCTGGATTGGTCAAATCAATAAGTAAATGAAGTTCATGGATTTAAATCATCACAACTTCTTCCATCATTGAAGATCAATACTTTCCACAATTTCCATCCAAGACTTAATTACTTAACATTTTAAGAAGATAGATAAAGAAAACTACACAAAATCTAGGGAGAAAACAAAACCACACTTTAGTTTAAAAGAAGAAATCATTGTCAAACCAATAACAAGTTTCAATTAAAACCAAAAGTAGTCTCAAAACAAAAAGTTAAAATCTTATCTCAAGTCCTTGACCAAACTATTGAAGTTCCTTTGATTATCTTCTCTTTACAATTACTCAAAATAAAAGTGGTGCCTGAAAATCTCTCTGAACTAACTCTCTAAATGAGAACTTTCAAAACTTTCCAACAATTTTCAGGACTCACACTTTTTCAGACCTTTTGAGGACACTTCTCAAAGTCTCAATCTTCCTTCTTTTATAAATCTCCAAAAGGTGCATTGGTTTCTCTTCAAAATATGTATAGATCCGATGTATTTCCCCAAGAGATGTATCCTTTTGTGATAATTTTCGTCCATGGTGGTTATAAGCACCTTTTAAGCCAATGGGTGCCTCAAAAACCTCTTTAAAATTTAAAGAAAACGAATTTACTCGTCTAGTAACTGCCACTGGCGCTTAAGCGCGGAGCCTTTGGCACATAGGAGCGGCCTTCTTTGTTTAACCGGCGCATAAGCGCTGGATCTGGCGCTTAGGTGCCAAAAATCTTTTGCACATTTTTCACCTTTTTGCTCCAAATTCGATCCTTTTTCACCGCTTTAAGTATTTTTCACCCTTTTTAGCTTTATCTGCAAGAAAAATACAAAAATACCATCCATTAAAGAACAATATCTCAAAAGTAGATATAAAATTGTGTCTAAAAACACTATATATTTTAGGTGTATCAGTTTACTTTGTTGTTCCCCCATTGCTGATTATTACCGCTTGAGGTATTACTCCAATTAAAGTTGGGATGGTTCTTCTAACCTGTGTTATAATAGTTTGAATAGGGGTTATTCTGCTTGTTATTTATGAAATTTAAAGTTTGTAATGATGCTTTAGAATCTACCATTTGGTCTGATGAGATCCAAATTTACTCGTCCAATAACTGCATCGTTGTTTCATCATTATCACCTGGATCTATCAGAACATAAATTTATTCCAAATTGGTCTAACTTTCTTGAAATTGCAGCAACTTGATTTGCTAACATAGCGAAAGCCTCAGTTTCATGAATGTTGGCTACTTTATTAAGATTTGCCCTTTCAGAAGGCCATTGAAAATTATTTGTAGCCATTTTTTCAGTTAAAGCATAAGCGCTATTAAATGATTTTGACATCAATGAATCACCACAAATGACATAAATAATAGATCCAAGAGATCCAACTAATCCATTATAAAAAGTTTGAATTATTAACCAATCTAATATAGCATGGTGTGGAAACTTTCTTAAAAGTTCTTTAAATCATTCTCATGCTTCATAGATAGATTCCCTTCAAACTAACAAAAAGATGTAATATCATTTCTAAGCTTTATAGTTTTTGATAGTAGAATATATTTATCAAGGAATTTCTGTGCTAAATCATCCTATGTTCTGATAGATCCAAGTGATAATGATGAAACAATATCTTAGTCTTATCGTTCAATGAGAAAGGAAATAATCTAATTCTTATAACATCATCTGATACACCATCATACTTAAATATAGCACACAATTCTAAAAAATTGGCAACATATAAATTTGGATCTTCAGTTGGTGCTCCCCCAAACTGATTATTTGATACAATTTGGATAATTGTAGGTTTAAGCTAAAATGAACTAGCCACTACAGTGGGGTTTTGAATACTACAATAAATTTCATCCACCGTATGGTTTGCATAATCTCTTAAAGGTTTAAAATCTTAAACATTTTGATTATTTTGATTTTCCATTTCAAGAAATTTTTAGTAATTTTCAATTTTTCAATTTTTCTAATAGTTCTTTCTAATTCAGAATCGTAAGACACAAGTCCTGTGGAACTTGAACTATGCATACATTACTATGAAACACATAAAATAAAATATAATAATATGAAAACACACAAATAAGAACTTAGTATAAAAATAACAATACAATATTCCTATAATAAATCTTAAAGTTTAAATATGACTTTACAAAAATAGAAATTTTGCTTTCTAAAACCTTTTTAATTTTTTTTTTAATTTTCTTATTTTCCTCTACAACGACGCCAAAACTTGATCTCAACTTTCTATATAGATGTTTATTGCGATGTATGCAATATATGCTTAATTTCCTTAATATTGATTCGTATTTTACAATAAAGACAAAAGCTTGGTAAATTTTCTACTATGAAGCAAAGAAGAATACATTTATATTATTTAAATATAGGATACTACGCAAGTATACGTATCATTATCAAGTAGTATAGGACTTTTTGATTAGGCCCTGAAAGTCAAACCCATAGGGAAAACTCACAATATGCACTTTACAAAAACTAGAAAGTTTAGATAACAAAAATTCTACTTAGCAAAATATTCCTACTTAAACTTAAGATGCTATAATAGGAATGAAAATTTGATTATTTTTTTAATTTTTGATAATTTAAAATAAAGTAAGAAACTAATTAACCTAACTAAATATTTGAAAGATGAAGACAATATAAGTAAAATATATTTTTCCTTATCATGAATCAGTAACAAGTATAGAAACTCTATTGTGGAGGTATTCTAAATGTGGTACCAAATAAGAGCAATAATATTCTTAACCCTTATCGGAGATGCTATAAAGAACATTGGTTAATCTATAGTTTGAATAGTCTTGAAGACCGATTATGTATGGAAAATAATAGCTCTCACTTAGAGTTCCCTCTTCTCCGTCCACCTGGGGGCTAACATCTGGTATCAAAACTTAAAACTATAAATTGAATTGGGGGCTTTACCAAGTCACTCTAAAGTCCTCTAATTCTACACCCATGAAATTTTATTTCCTTATTTATTTGCACGCAACCCCGTGAACAACATTATCATCCATGAAATCAATACGTGATTCTTACTATTTGTTGATTGAGACAATACCATCTCGGATCTTACATATTATAACAATAGGTATTAACATATTAATTGGGCAAATCAAGAAGTAAATGAAGTATAAGGTTTCAAATCAACACAACTTCTTCCAACATTGAAGTCAAATACTTCACAAAACTTCCTTTCAACACTTAATAACTTATCATTTAAAAAAATACTACTCATAATCCATGGAGAAAACACAACCACACATGAGTTTAAATATAAAAATCATGCACACAAACAAGAAATCTAAATTAAAACCAAATATAGTAACAAAGATAAACACTTACCTCAAATTCTCTCCACTAAATATCTTAAAGTTCCTTTGAATTCTCTTCCTTCACTCACAATATAAACTAAAACTTAAAATAAAATAAAAGTGGTCGGTGGCGGTGACAGTTACTTGGATGGATGATGGCTGTTGGATGTGAATTGGCTCTCTCTTTTGATGATCTGAGTCTTCTTTAATAAAAATCCAAGGGGTGCCTCAGTGTCTCTTCAAAATGTGTCTCCATTCAATGAATCTTCTAGATGTTGCATCCTTTTAAAAGCCAAATGCATGAAATTTTATGTTCATGGGCTATTTCCCACATTTTTACTAAAGGTTGCTTCAAACACCTCTTCAAAAATTTGTATAAATTCAATGACTCATCAAATAACTACTTCTTGTGCTTAAGCGTGGGGTACCTGATGCTTAGGCACGACTCTCTCTGTATAACTAGCGCGTAAGCACAGTCCCGGGCGCTTAGGCGCCTCGGTTCGTTTTTGCACCTTCTTCATTTTTTATCCAAATTTATCCCTGTTTCATTCTTTTACCATTTTCATCCATTTTATTGTACCTGAAAGAAAAACACATAAATAACTTTTATTAAAGTGCAATATCTCAAAAATAGGTAAAAAATGTGTATAAAAAGTCTATATATTTTAGGTGTATCACTCATCAAGTAAGTTCATGACCCTACCGAATGGAAACAAGGTCAGAGTAATGGAGTATCATAAATGGGATGGAACTTTCATTGTCCAAAATCAAGATGTGTCATACAAAACTTAAATCTGATTGAGACACGAGTCATAGTGGACTCGTTAATGCAACTACTATAAGATAACATCAACGAGTTTAGACATAATTAAAGCTTACAAAATCACCTCAATTATGACACATCAAATTGAAATGAAACCCATAACAATTCAAACATTCATCAATCATCACTCAAACTAATAAATACATACTAAGGCAAACTCAATACAACATAAATAACCATAAATTGCAGTCATACTAAATTAAACCACATCGATAATCATGGGTTGCCTCCCACAAAGAGCTTGGTTTAACATTGCTAGCCTTATAAAGGATTTTCTCCCAGATTAAATGTCCATTTAAGTAAACACCGATCAATCACCCAATCTTTTCCTGGTCCTGAGAGTCTTACTAAATCCTTAAATTTTAGTTTTCATTTAATTTCTCAAATTGATTTCAATTACTATCCTCAAGTATCTTTCTAGATCTAATATTCTTCTTCTAGTATTCTCCATTTTTATATTAATATTATCCTTAAAATTCTTAAGAAATGGATCACTATATGATAATTATAGGTCTCTTAATTTTTGAGTTAGATTCTCCCAAGATGATTCAGATCTTAGATCTAAATCCACTCGGATATTCTTCAGTCTTAAGTTATCTTCTAATTCATTCCATTGGTACTAATTTTATGATAGAGGAGGTTTTTCTAATTCCTTAGGAATTTCTTCTATTTGTCTTTCAATCTCCATATCCTCATTTCTCAACTGAATGTACTTTTGAAATTTATCCTCCAATTCACTTCTAAATTGTAGTTTGATAATTTTATCTTGCTCACCATTATTCTCCTGATGGTTTATATTAGGTTCACTATGTAAAATATATGGATGATTAACATTAATTGAGTCAACAATCAGCCCTAATTGGTTCTCTATATTCCTTATAGTAGCCCCTTAACTTTTCAACTGACTTTCCAATTGATAAAAAACCTCTTCTATAGACATCTCCTTCTCTTCATATGGTGGGTTAGGGTTAAATTCAAAAAGAAAAGAAGGTCCAAAGTTATATTTTTCCTAATTGTTCTAATAACCTAAAAAATCATCTTGATTGTAATCCCATGATTGGTTTCCTCCTTCATAATTGTTATTCCGGTTAAAGTTGGAAAGATTCTCCCAGCCTGGGTTGTAGTAATTGAAATAAGAATTATTTGAGTGATTGTCTATTCCATGCATAATTTCAAAAGAGTTAGTGTCAACCAAATGCCCAAATGAGTTTTCTTCAATGAATAAAGGTTCTTGAGGTTGACACATCTCATAATGATCTAACTTTCTTGAAATATCCGCAACCTGAGAAGTTAAAATATTCAATATATCATCTTTATAACAATTCATCATTTTTACATCATCTTTTTAAGATCTTTTCAGTTTCTTAATCCTCCAAACAGTTCTCTCTATTTTAGAGTCATATGATTTAAGGTCTGCAGCTCTTGAACTACACATACAAATCTAGAGACTTAACTATATGATAGATATCAAGTGTGTGAAACACTCAAAAATATTTTGGTATTTTTAAATTTTCTTATAATTTTTAAATAAACACATAATAATCAAATACACTATATAATAACACTAAAATTTTCAAATCTAAGTCTTATAGGTTCAACTAAAAATTCTCATAAAGTTCTTACTGAAGTTTCCCAGGTAACGATGCCAAAAACTTGGCCTGATCTGCAATTACGCAGTAATTTAACTTCAAAAAGATGGCCAAAAACTTGACCATAATTTATTTTTTGTGGCTAGTGTCAAAAATAAAAAAGTTATAAAATTTAGAAAATATATTATGCACTAGGGGTATGATCTAGATTTTATATTACAGTACAATGTATGTAGTTATAATCTTAATTTTTCCTTAAATTTTTTACTCTGCATCGGCTGCCAAAAACTCAACTTTGAAGTAAATAAGAATGCAGTTTCTATATTTAATTATGTGATAATACGCAAGTATATGTATTGTTTTCAAGTAATATAGGACTTTTTGTATTAAGCCCCAAATATCAAACCCACAAAGAAAAATACCATATGTAACTGAATCAGAAGAAATTAGATAATAAGTTTTGCTTTGAAAAATATTCTTACTCAAACTATAGATGCTATAATAGTAATGAAAGTTCAATTCTTTTTGGTAATTTTTAATAATTGAAAGTAAAATAAAAAACTAATTAAATTTAACTAGATATTTGTAAGATGACGGTAATATAAATAAAAAATATTTTTTCCTTATCATGAATTAGTAACAAGTATGAGAATTCAATTATGGAAGTATTCAAATTGTGTTGTGCCAAATATAAGCAATAATATTCTTTACCCTTAATAGAGATGCTATAAGGAACATTAACTAATTTAAAGTTTGAATAGTCTTGAAGACGGGTTAGGTAGGGAAGATACTAGCTCTCACTCTAGAGTTCCCTCTTCTCCCTCCACCTGGGAGCTAACAACTCTTATCAAAACTATAAATCAAATTAGGGGTTTACCTGGTCACTCTAAATCCCTCTAATTCTAAACCCTATAAAATTTATTTCCTTATTTATTTGCACTCAGTCATATGAATTACATTCTCATCCATACAATCTCATATGATTGTTACAATTAATTAACTGATACAGTACCATCTCGGATCTTACATGTTCTCACAATAAATATTAACATCTTTATCGGCCAAATCATGAAGAAAATTAATGTATAAAACATTAAAGATTAATACTTCACAAAACTTTCATCCAATACTTAATCACTTATCATTTAAAAGAAAAAGATAAATAAAACTACTCAGAATTCATGGAGAAAACACAACTACAATTAATTTTGAAAGTAAAAATCATACAAACAAATAAGAAGTCTAAATTAAAACCAAATGTAGTCATAAAGATAAAAACTTATCTCAAATCCTCTCCACCAAACTCTTGAAGTTCCATTGAATCTCTTACCTTTCTCTTACAATACTATCTACTCACTCACTACAACTCTTCTACTTCTTCTCCTAAAAGTATCCTAATTAATCTAAGAGAGAGAGAGGTGTCGGCAGTGTCTAGAGGGGGTGGAGGCTACTCTTTATTTCAATCTAAATCCTCCTTTTATAATTTTTGAAAAGGTGCCTTGGTGTCTCTTTAAAATATATCCTCATTCAATGAGTATTCCAAGAGTTTCCTCCTTTCAAACGCCATTTGAATTTATTTTTGTGTCCATTAAATTTTTCCCATGTTTTCACCTAGGGATGCTTCAAACACTTCTTCAAAAATTCATCCAAATTCATTGAATCACTAAGTAACTACTTCTGGCACTTAAGCTTGAGGTATTTAGCTCTTAGACACGGCCTTCTCGGTTTTACTGGCGCTTAAGTGCCAGTTCTTGGTGCTTAGGTGTTAAAGTTCTTTTGCACACCTTCTTCATTTTTGCTCCAAATTTGATCATTTTTCACTCCTTTCAGCATTTTTCATCCATTTGATTGTACATGAAAGAAAAACACACAAATGCCTTTCATTAAAGCACGATATCTCAAAAATAGATATAAAAATGTGTACATAAAGACTATATTTTAGGTATATCTAGTTACTACATAGGTATACGTATCATTTCAAGTAATATAGGATTTTCTTTTAAAACCTAGAGTATCAATTCCACATAGAAGAGAAGTAAGAAATTCCTTAGGCTAATTCTAGTATACTGCTATCAGGCCATAATTTGGAATGTCGATTAAAGTGGTTTTTCTAATAATTACTACTAAATGAAAATCATAATTCTAAAGATAACATATCTGGTTTAAATGGTTCGAAGAATTTTGAGTTGTTAAGGAATACCCTTCTTGTGTGTTGACCAAGATAATGTATAGGAATGAAATGCATAAAATATAATGTTGCAGTGACAAATTGGAGGATACTTATTCTTTACTTCTTTATGTTCTGTAAAGAGCATTGGCTAATCTAAAGTTTGTGTCAACATGTATTGTAGTGCTGGGTAAGTTCTAGTCTCTCACTTCTAGATTTCCCATTATGCCCTCTCTATAGGACTTAACAGTGACCCTTTGTTCCAATCTCTAGATCAAATTGATAAGAGAATCTAGCCTGTCACTTTAGAAACATTAATTCTACACCCATCAAATCTTATCTCTTTTATTATTTACTCTCCACCTCAGACGATTATCACTGCTCTTTCCAATGTGAAATGTGGTAATTACTAGCTGAAGAAATCTTAGATCTCTTAGGACTATAATTTTCTCAACAAATTTTAACAATACAAGTGATCAGTTTGTAAAGTAAATTAAGAGCTGGTAAAAATAACATTACATTTTTGAGATAAGATAATTTCTAAGCAAATCTAAATTGCTAAACATGCATCCAATATATTGAAAAAGAAAAGTAAAATAAAGATAATGGCATAAGCAATAAAAGAATTGATAGAATTATGTAATAAACTAAGTACCGACAGGGAACATGTCTACCTATCCTCTTTGGAGCATATATGTATTCTTAATATTATATTAGTTTTATGCAACTATCTGTCACCTAGAAGTTTCTAATAGAAACAGATCATGAATTATATTTCCTTAAAAGTTGCATTATCACCCAAACTACTTCAAAATAGTCAACTGAACAATGTGAGTGCACTCTAGTTGCGAGAACACTGCTCTCCCGAGTCTTAGTTTCACTTACAACAGATTTAATCATAAGCTATTGGTACTTAAGTTATGTCAATGAAGCGAAGGGGATATTACTCATCATATTAAAATAAAAATAATTATATCATAAAACACATATTTCTAGTCACACTCACACAAACATAAAACATACTAAGTTATAATTCAACATCAAAATCAAGCCAAAACACTAGAATGTTGACACAAAACTATACACACAATTAATGTTATAAGAGTTCTAAAGCAAAGTAAATCCAACACATTCATATTAAAAACATAGTTACTTTAAAATAGTAGAGAGTCCAACTTCTTCAATCATTTTGCTACATCTTCAGTACTTTCTCCTCCTCTAATATCTCCCATAGACTGGTAATGGATGTACAAATTGTAGAATGGTCGGTACGGAAATTGATCAGTCAAATTTTCATCGATCCATCAATTTTTCTTGAACATCTGCATCAAACCTGTTTCAATTGTTTTAGTATGATCAAAGTTTTCCTTCATCCTCCAATTTATGTGATAAAAAATGTAGTTAACATTTCCTATTACACTCATAATTTTCTGAAGTTCTCTTTCGATTTTCTTCATTTTCTTCTCCAAAATTATTGAACTTCCAATAGTATGTGGCATTAATGGTGTCGAAGCATGTGATGAATGATCCAAGATAATATCCAATGCTTCATTTCCATTCTTAATATAGTTTTCATCAATCAAAATCATGGGCTCCCAGAGTAATAATACTTTCTCTCAACTTTCATATGGCACTTTAGATTGACTTTAAAGTAAGAAAATTGTAAGAAGGTGCCATAGTCCATATATAGGCCTATTCATAATAATACCCATAATAAATTTTAAAATAAATGATCCCACATCAATTGGCTTTTCCATTTGAATGCAAAAGTTTAAAATTGCACTTGCTTTTGTAGCTCTATTAATCTTCATGGTAGGGAGTAATTTTGCAGAGTTGAAGAAATGTCATTGATTAGATATTAAATTAAGTAGTGAAGTGGAGAAACTAATTTATCACTCATCTCAGATTTCTAAATTATCATTTTCATCCGTCAGGAATTGGTATACATTTAGCATCACATCTCTCATTGGGATAAAATTTGTATAATGACAGATTGTCACATTTTCTATCATGTACAAATCATTAATTCAAGGAGGAGTAAATGGTATAGCCTTACCATGAATAAAGATGACTCCTTGGGTAATTTAAGTTAGCATAAATTTCCTTTACCACTGGTACAAAAACTACAGTGATAGTGTAGCATAGAACTTCCCAACGCCTTTGTACTATGATTTTCTAAATCTGTGAACTTGGATTATTCAATCCATGATTGACAAAGCCTCTCTTCTTGATAAGTCTCTTCTTTGCGTCAAAACTGATAAACTTTCTTCAATTAAAAACTCCATACCTTGAAGTATTTCTGGAATTGAAAGCCATGGATTTTGAAATTTGGAAGTTTATAGTCATACAAGGAAGTTTTCAGGCCTTTAAAAACACCTCTCGGGAAACTAAGAATTTAACTACATCCTGATAAAACTTGATCATTAGAAAATAAGAATTTAACTTTTTAATATATATATATATATATATATATATATATATTAGGATACTACGCAAGTATACGTATCATTATCAAGTAATATAGAACTTTTTGAATTAGACCCAAATATCGAACCCACAGGGTGTGCTCATAATATGCACTTCTAACTAATAAAATTTTTATTTCAAAAAGACAATTACTTAAACTATAGATATTTCTACTTTAGTGAAAATCCAATTCTTTATGTTATTTTTGATATTTTGATAAAGCAGAAACAACTTCTAAATATAACTTGAGTTTATGAAAAATAAAAACACTGAATACGAAATATCTTTCTCCTTATCATGAACTAGTAATAAGTATAGAAAAGTTTGTTGTGGAAGTATTCAAATTGTGTTGTGTCAAATAGGAGCAATATTATTCTTTACCCTTACTAGAGGTGCTATAAAGAACATTGGGTAATTTAAAGTTTGAATTATTTTGAAGTCCGGCTAGGCAAAGAAGATACCAGCTGTCACTCTAGAGTTCCCTTGATTCCCTCTACGTGGGGGCTAACATCTCGTATCAGAACCTAAAACAATAAACCAAGTTGGGGGATTTAGCTTGTCACTGTAAAGTCATCTAACTCTACACCCTTCAAAGATTATTTCCCTATTTATTTGCACTAAATCATATGAATTACGCAATTCTACCAACCTCATGTTATTCTTTCCAATTATTGACTGGGACAATACCAGCCCGGTTCTTACATGTTCTCACAACAAATTTTGACATCTAGATGAGCCAGATCAAGAAGTAAATGAAGTACATGGAATTAAATCATTACAACTTCTTCCAACATTAAAAATTAATACTATCCACAAATTCCAACCAAAACTTTAATTAGTTATCATTTTAAGGAGAAAGATAATGAAAACTACTCAGAATCTATGGAGAAAACAAAACCACACTTTAGTTTAAAAGAAGAAATCATAGTCAAACCAACAACAAGTCTCAATTAAAACCAAAAGTAGTCTCAAAACAGAAACATAAAAACTTAAAATTCAACAAGAAGTCTCGATTAAAACAAAAAGTAGCTTAAAAAAAAGATAAAAATTTATCTCAAATCCTCCACCAAAATCTTGAAGTTCCTTTGAATCTCTTCTCTTTTACAACACTCTTAACTCTCNAAATGTGTCCTGATTCAATGCATTTTCCAAGGGATGCCTCCTTTCACAAGTCTTTTAATCATAATTTCATTTCTAGTGGTCATAACAACCCTCTTTAGCCAATAGGTTCCTCTAATGTCCCTTTAAAATTTGGCAAAATGAATTAACTCGTCAAATGGCAACCTCTGGCGCTTAAGCATGTGGCCT
Organism: Phalaenopsis hybrid cultivar; assembly: GCA_002079205.1. Lineage (NCBI taxonomy): Eukaryota > Viridiplantae > Streptophyta > Magnoliopsida > Asparagales > Orchidaceae > Phalaenopsis > Phalaenopsis hybrid cultivar. The sequence goes on from JXCR01133523.1 coordinate 49,733, forward strand.
CCGGCGCTTAGGCATGACCTTCTCTGTTTCACCGGTGCTTAAGCGCCGGATCTAGCGCTTAGGCGCCAAAACACTTTTGCACCATTTTTTTATTTTTTGCTCCAAATTTGATCTTTTTTCACTCCTTTTAGCTTTTTTCACCTTTTTACTTGTACCTGAAATAAAAACACACAATTACCTTCCATTAAAGCGCAATATCTCAATAATAAGTAAAAAAATGTATCTAAAAGTACTATATATTTTAAGTGTATTAAAATCCCCCAAACATAAAATGTTACTTGTCCTCAAGTGACATTTCAATCCTTAAAAACTAAATAAGTATGAAATTTATATGAGTTTCTTTAGAAGTTACTAAAAATTAAATTTTAAAAAATAGTGGCCCAATTTTAAAAAAATAATTAGTAAATGAGACCAACATAAAGTTTAGAAACTTTTAATGTTAAGAAATATGAAAATATGAGTTCCTATCAAATTCATTAATATTGTAGATTTTTCAAATATAGAATTTAGTCCTTTTATTATCACCACTTAAAAAAAGTTTATTAAGAATAATTTTACTTACCATATTATATCCTTAAGCTTAAGAGTTTCTCAAGTCTTATACTTTAAAAGACCAAAGGTGGAACCAATTTTTGATTGGGCACTAATCCTCAAGTTTCTCCTCCCTTTTTCTTTTACTTTTTCATTTTTTTTTCTTTTCCTTTTTCTTTTTTCTTTTTCAGGCAATGATTACTATATCTGGATAGACCTTTAATAGTTTTTAATTCCACTTCTCCTTTCCTAAAGTAAAGTCCTGATATAAATCTTTTACTTATAAATATAATAATAGTTTTGAAAAATTATTTTTAATAAAAAAAATTTAGGTATTAAAAATAAAAGTCTAAATTTCTAAATTTTTTAGAAATATAATTTTTCTTAATAAAGATAGTTACACTATATTTAACATTTTCTACACTAAAAAAAATTTTAACTGAAAGTTTTTCTTCATTACTATAAATTTTAACTAAATTTTCTTACTCATTTTTATAATCAAATTTTACTTCCCTAATATAACTTTATATACATAATCATTTTTTTTTTCAAATCAAATTCACTTGTAGCACATTTGAGAACAAATAAAATTCAAGTTTTGAAAATAAAATCAAATTCACTTGTAGCACATTTGAGAACAAATAAAATTCCAGTTTTGAAAATATTTTTTCATTCCGCCCCCCCCAAACTTAAATTTTTAACAAGATTAAACAGTTTAACAATAGATACATATAAGAAGGAATAAAAATTGAAATAACATGCTTACATGAATTTTTATACCCTAATTATATAAGTATAAAACTAAAAATAGGATAAAATTAAAATTTTTAATCAATTTTCTATCAATTTAATTTTAATTCAATATGTAGAGATTCATTAGACTTCTAAGTAGTGGGTACAGACATAAAAACAAACAAACACACTAACTTTGATTTCACATTCTAAACTTAAAAAAAAAACACTAACAAGATAAAAGAAAAATACAAGGTAGAAATTTTCTGAAATTAAAGTTTAAAATTAAAGCTAGCAAGGTTTTTAATTTTTCAAAAGACAAAAATAAGTTCAATCCTAACTAACTAAAACACATTACTCAACACACAACAACAATTACTACCCCTAGAATTTAAAAAAAATACTAACAAAACACAAACATCACAATAATAACTAAACAAAAAAAATCCAACACATCGCATAGTCCAAACAAGTACACAAATTCAAATGTCTCAAGTTCACACCACGTAGTCTATCACATATTACAAATATAAAAATAGCTTAGTCCTCCTCCTCATTATCATCATTAGTGTCACCGCTATCCCAAAATGTTGCAAACTCATAATCAGGATACTTTGGATATGAAGGGAATTCCACACCTTTGTTACCCTTAATAAGGGTTTCCAAAGATGAGTGAAATTTCTCCTCAAAATCACTATGTCTTCTAACATATCCATCAATATGATCTATAAAATTTTCTAAATTTTGTACCTTATTTGTGGTAAAATAATACTATCCATCATCTTCTGCAATGATTGATCCTGAGTTTCAGTAGACTCACCTCTAGAGGTAGATGCTCACAAGGTAGATGGTCTCAATGTAGAAGCAACAGAGGTGGATGTAGCAGACAACGACATTCCATAACTTCTCAAAAATTCTCCTCTTCAGCTAAAAATAGAGTGCTCATAATAAGATTTTACATTTACACTTGTAATTAACTTTAGAGGCAGCAACACTTCTTCCCAGCTATCATATCTCACACCAGGCTGCTCACACAAAGAAAAGATCAAGGAAGAAAATCCTAGACCTGCAGTAGTAGTGGCAGTGGCAGAACTGATGATAGTCTGATAAATCAAAGCTCCAATATTGATAAGCTTGCCTTCCTAAATATAATAATTCAATGTTACGCTCTCCCTCGTAACTTCACTAAGATGATTCGTCGGTAACAAACGAGTTGAAAAAAAGTAGTGCCACGCCTTTGATGGTGCACTTAAATTTGAAGTGGAAAAATTGACTCTCATCTCATTTATAATTTTATAGAGTCCCCTTCCAACAGTCAAATATGAAATATATCATCCAGTTCTGTCTCAGTCAAACTATAGTTCGCATGAAAACATAAAGTATCATGTGGTAAATGGTAGAACATGACGATTACCTCCGGAGAAAAGGTAACAATTTGCCTCTTACCATGACACAAACCTATTCCACCTCAGGAATGTTTGCATAAAACTCCCGTACTATAGATATCTCTGCCAAAGCAGAAAGGCAACATAATCTTTCTCGTTATCGGCGAATGATCAAATCTTCCACATATCCACCTGGATTTTTAAAACACCTCTCAGGAATCAATTTTCATGATTGTAGAGTGTCAGTATATCTGTCCTAAGCTTTTGAACTCACAAACTTGCTCGAATCAAAGTGGGTCTTTCCCTTACTCCTCTTCATTCTTTGGGACATTCTATAAATTTTACAAAATTCCATAATAACTTCAAAAATTAAGTCAAATCTATTAAACTTAACTATTATAAGCATAAACTACACTTTCTATGTAATTTCTATAAATTTTTCTTCACTTTTCACCATGAAAAGAAATTTTTTGGTTTCTCCAAATGTTCTCAAAATTCATTATGAAAATCCAAAATTTTTACATAGAAGTGAAGCTCTTACCTTAAAAAATCCAAATGTAGCAAATTTGGCTCAAATCCACCAAGAAATCTCCACGAAAATGTTTACCCTAACTTCAAAATCACAAACTCGAGAGGAAGAAGACAATGATAGGAGTAAAAATGGAAATTTTTAAGGTTATTTTTGCTTTAACCATTTGCAAACCAGTTTTCATGAACTGGCGCTTAAGCACGGATAAGTGGCACTTAGCGCTTGCCTCTCATGTTAGATCACGCTTAAGCACAAGATTGTGGCGCTTAGGTGGTAGTGCAAGATTTTTGATATTTTTGAACTTAGGAAAAATGCACTATTATCCTAAGTATACCACCCCTAAATGGTCTTACAACACTTGAATGACTATTTTCCTCTCCTCTAACTCTCCTCTCTCTCAAAATTCTCCAATATAACTAATTTGATTCGAGGCTAAAATAACACAAATTTTCACTCAAACAAACACATATATTCATTTACAAACTATTACAAGCAACATTCAACACATAATTCTCATTCCAAAAAGTCTCAGATGACAAAATTTTCCTAAATATAAACACTAAACAAACATACTAAATTAAACACATAAAAAACATAAACAATAAAGACAAGATTTAACACTAACACATAAAAACAACGACTCCTACTAACAACTCTAACACTGAACTTAATTCTATTCTTCATTTGTTGGAAAAAAATTCCTGTCTTTCCATAGTTTCTCCTTGGGCATTCAAAATATAGAGTTGATAAAATGGATGGTGGTTACGAGCTCTGATACAATCTTCTTCAAACCATTTCTGCTTAAGATACATCGTCTTATCTGCTTCCTCTATATAGCTAGTATGGCTAAAGTACATTTTTAATTATCATCCAATATGCTCTAGATGTGCATTAACTTCATTTACCTTTGTCTCAGTAAAACCACGCTAGTCTCAATTTTGTTGATCTTTTTGTTATTCCTTTAATACTAACGGCTAAGAAACTATTATACATCTCTTGTGCACTTTGAGTAATGAATTTCTTCCTCATGGCCTCTTACTTTTTCTTCAAATCCATCTCCCATGAAGACATTTTCTCAAAATCTCTCTTTCTCTTAGACTTTTAGGGCTAAAAATGATTTTAGGGTGAAATTCCATCACAAAACCCTTCTATTTATATGCCTAAATCCTTCAAATAACTTTTAGGCACGTCCTAAAACTGCCAAGACACGTTTAAGTTAACCAATTAACGTTTAAAACTTCTAGAATTTGAATTTCACACATGGTTTTTAACATCCGCGCTTGAGCGCCGAATATTGGCTCTTAAGCGCCAGTGCTCAATTTTGCACCAGTCAACTTAAAGTCCAAATACTCATTCTAGCTTGTCTAGATCACTAAATAATGTCTTAAAATCAATACTAACACATAATAATCTCAAAAATACTACCCCAAATTTTATTACACACAAAAAACATTGAAAATAAAAGCACATTGATAAATATGGGTTGTCTCTCACAAATCTCTTGGTTTTATGTCGTCAGCCTGACGTAACCAGTGCTTGTTTTGGTTGAACCAACACTATTCAATCATTAAATTTATGCTGATCCCCTACAAAATAAGGTTTTAGTCTATGACCATTCACTTTAAATACTTTCTCAGTTTTAGGATCTTTGATATCTACAGCTCCTACTTCAAGTTTGCTTGGAAATAATCTTAACCTTGAATTATATAGCAAAACTTGTTGCCTTGGCTGAAAATTTTTAGTAAGAATGATCATGCCACATCTTCATCTTTTCTTTGTAAATCTTAGCACTCTCATAAGACTAATTCCTTATCACTTTAAGCTCATTTAATTGTAATAATCTTTTCTTACAAGCATCTTTCAAATTATAATTGAACTCTTTAATCCCCCAATATGCTTTATGCTCAAGTTCAACTGGTAAACGACAAGTTTTCCTAAATATTAGCTTATATGGGGACATTCCTATAAGAGTTCTGTATGCAGTCTTATAAGTCAATAAAGCATAGTCAAGTTTGACTAGCCAATCGATTTTTTTTGGATTCACAGATTTTTTCATAATTCCTTTAATTTACCTATTGGATAATTCAACCAAACCACTTGTCTGAGGATGATAAGCAGTAGCAATCATATGATTTATATGATATTTCTTTGACAATTTCTCCATTATGGCATTTATGAAATAACTTCCCCCATCAGTAATATTTCCCTATTTATTTGCACTTATTTCCATGAACAAAGTTCTCCTTCATGGAATCAAATGTGATCCTCACTCTGTTGTAGAACTCATGCTCCACTTGTCGGATTATATGTTTCACAACACATTTTAACAATTCAATTAGCCAGATCAAAATGTAAATTAAGTTCAGAATTGAAAAATCATCATAATTTATTTTATATTTTAAAATTGTCACGTCCATATTATCTCTTGATTTCACCATATCTCAGAGTAGGGAGAAAGATAAAGAAAACTACTCATACTTCATGAGAAAGAGACAGCAAAACACAAATTTCATATATAAAATAAAGTTCATACAATAATAATAAACAAACAACGCTTATCTGAAACTCTTTCTCAAAGAAAATCCCTTGTAGCCTCTCTTGGACACTTTCTCTCCTTGCAATACTCTTGATTCTCTCTTAGAAGATGTAGGAAGAAGAAATATTTCACTTCTCAACCTCTCTAACAACTCTTAGAAAATAATTCAAACTTAAACTCACCACAAAAACTTAAAACTCTAAAGAAATAAATGAGTAATGGACTTTAAGTGGTTGGGGGGAGTGGAAGAGAGAATTTTTTTATTAATTTTTTTTCCTAAATAGAGTCCAATGTCAATTTTCCAATAGGTGCATCCAAAAACTTTTCAAAAAGCATTCAAATTCATCAAATGTTCTAGAAATAGGTCTTTCACCGACATTGACGTTGTCGGCGTCAGTGTCCCATGAATTAATTTCATGATCTCTATCAAAGGACGCATTCAACACTGCTCCTGGAGCCATCAGCGTTGATTGTATTTTGGCCTCAGCTCTGTAAGTTTGTGTCGTTGGTGTCCATCATGGCACCATCGGTGCTAAATATTTTTTTTCAAAAATGCCATTTTGACTCCAAATTTCATTCTTTTTTCTTCCTTTTTGCTTCAAGTCCTAAAAATAAAAAACCTGCAATGAAACATAAAAAATACTTTTCTATAAAGCGCAATATCACTAAAAATGAGTGTAAAATATAGGTCTAAATATGCATATATTTTTGTTGCATCAATGTATCATAATGCATCACTGTATTGATCCTCAGCTCTCGCACTAACGAACTTGCTTGAATTAAATTGGGCTTTTCCCTTGCTCTTCTTTATCCTTGGTGCCATTTCTAAAAAATTATATAAAATTCAAAATAAATCCAAAATTAAACTCAAAATCATTAAAATTAACTCCTAAAAGCTTAAACTACCAAATCTATGTATTTTCCATAGATTTTTCTCAATATTTCACCTTGAATAATGATTTTCGGGTAGATACATAATGTGCTCAAAATACATGGTGAGAATAAAAAATTTTTACGTGGAAGTGAAGTTCATACCTCAATAAAATCAAATCTAACAAATGTTTCTCCAAACTACCAAGAAATCTTCAAATTAGGGGATGCTTTAATCTATAAATCACGAACTCAAGAGGTAGGGGACAAAGTCGAGCGAAAGAAATAGGGTTTTCGGAACAAACCATCACTTTAAACCATTCATGAACTGGTTTACGTGAACTGACACTTAAGCACAAATGGTTCGGCGCTTAGGCACCCTTCTCTTGGTTTAGGCAGCACTTAAGCATAGGATCTTGGCACTTAAGTGCTAGTTCACAAATTTTGATGTTTTTGGTTTTAAGTAAAATGCACTTCTAGCCTAAGTCAACCAACCCTACAAGGTCTCATAACTCTTTAATAGCTATTTTCTTCCCTTTCAACTCTCCTCTTTCTCAAGATTCACCAATCTTAACTAATTTGATTCAACTCTAAATAACAAAAAATTTCACATAAATAAACATCATTCACGAACAATTACAACCATTTTCAATGCATAGATTCTCAATCCATTCAGTCTTGGATGAGAAAATTCCTAACACAAACACTAGACAAGCTTAACTTTAAAAACACACTAAGCACACTTAGCATTAACAAGCAAAAACTAAACACACAAACACTAAACAATGAAATTAATTCCACTATCCATTTGGTGGAATTAATCCTAGCCTATCATTAGAACTTTGGTTAAATCTTCTTCAATCCATTTTTTTTTCAAATACATAGCCTTGTCCGCTTCTTTTATAAAAATGACATGGCTAGACTGCATCTTAAGTTTCCATCCCATATAATCCAGATGTGTGTTAACTTCCATCACTTTTGCTTCAATTAAACCCACGTTAGCCTCAATTTTAGTGATTTTCTCCGCTATTCCTTTGATACTAACAGCTAGGAAACCATTGTATAACTCTAGCACACTTTGAATAATAAATTTCTTTCTCATTGCTTCCTCCTTCTTCTTTAAATCACTCTACCAATATGATATCTTTCAAAACTCTGTCTTCTTACTTAGAATTTAAGGTTAGAATTGAATTATGGTATAAAACCTCACATAACCCTTCTACTTATAGGCTCTAAACCCCCATATAACTCCTAGGCATGTCTCAAAATTGCTATCCCACTTTACAGCTAACCAAATCACAGTTAAAACTTCTAGAAATTGAAATTCGCTCATGTTTTTAACTATCGCGCTTAAGCACTAGATATTGCTTCTTAAGCGCTAGTGCTCAATTTAGCACAAGTCAACTTAACGTCTAAATACTTATTCTAACATGTCTAAGTCATCTTTTAACGTCTTAGATCTTTCACTAAATCATTTAATATTCAAAATCCTTCCAAAATTTTCTAAATCAAACACAACAACAAAACATTCAAAACAAACACACAGATAACTATAGGTTGCCTCCCATAGAGTGCTTGGTTTCACGCCATCAGCCCAATGTAACTAGTGCTTATTCTGGTTAACCCAACAACATAAGATCATTCAATTAAAGTTGATCACCTAAAAAGTAGAGTTTCAGCCTGTGACCATTCACTTTAAATATTTTATCAATTTTATGATCTTTGATATCCATAACTCTATACGGATAATCTTTTATTACAACAAATGGGCCCATTCACCTTAACTTAAGTTTGCATAGAAATGATGTTAACCTTGCGTTATAAAGCAAAACATGTTGCCCACACACAAAATTTTTAGTAAGAATCCTCTGATCATTCCACATCTTCAATCTTTCTTTATAAGTCTTAGCACGTTCATAAGATTCATTCATTATCTCTTCGAGCTTGTTTAATTATAATAGTCTTTTCTCACTAGCATCCTTTAAATTATAATTAAATTCTTTAATAGCCCATGATGCTTTATGCTCAAGTTAAACTGGTAAATGACAAGCTTTCCCAAATATTAGCCTGTACGGGGACATTCCTATAGTAGTTTTGTATGTAGTCCTATAAGCCCACAAAGCATAGTAAAGTTTGACTGACCAATCCATTTTAGTTAGATTCACTGATTTTTCTAGTACTCTTTTAATTTCACGATTAGAAAATTCAGCAAAACCACTTATCTGAGGATGATGAGCAGTAGAAATTTGATGTTTAATGTGATATTTCTTTAACAACTTCTCCATCGTTGCATTTCTTAAATGATTTCCTCCGTCAGTTATGATCACTCTCAGCATCTCAAATCTACAAAATATATTCTTTTTTTTAAAATATTGCAACACTTTGAGCATCACATCGAGGTAAAGCAACAAATTCTCTCCATTTAGATACATAATCTACTGCCAAGATTATATATAAATTCCAGAAAGATGGTATAATGGTCCCATGAAATCTAATCCCCAAACATCAAATATCTCAACTTCTAACACATAATTGAGGAGGCATCTCATTCCTCCTAGAAATGTTTTCTACTTGGTGACATAGATAACAAGTTTTAATATAAGCGCTAACATCTTTAAAGATCGTAGGGCAATAGAATCCAATTCGCAAAATTTTGTATGCTATTTTATCAACACCAAAATGTCCCCCAAAATAAGAATTATGATAATTTTGGATGATTTCATAAGTTTCTTCTAAAGGTAAATATCTTGAAATAATAATATCATTTCCTTATTTATATAAGAATAGGTCATCCCAAAAATAACTCTTAGCTTCAGATAAAAATTTTCTCTTTTGTTAGTATGTCATTCCATAGGGTATAATATAACTATCAGCACTATTTTTGGATAAGGAGTTGCCCGTAAGAAGCTGTCGGTCGCCGGAATTGAAGTCTCGTCGCCCAATTCGGAAGGATGTTTAATTTACGTATAGATTTAAGTTTAGAAAAATATGAAATCAAACTAATCCCATATTTTTCATAGTTTAAATAAAAGAGCGTTGTACCTCAAACCCTGTATCTATCTCGAAGGATAAACACAAGACTTGAGGATGAGACTCGATCAAATAAATTGACAAATATCTGACATTTGTTTGGTCTGCAAAACTATTTTATTTGCTGATAATTTCCCTTATTTAATACAAAGAATTAAATAGGGTTTATATTAAGCTGGGTTCAGTCAGGCTTCCTATAAGGGCAAGCACTATGTTAATTACATCTTAGATAACCGAAGTCACCTAAAAAAACTCTTAATAAAAATCAGGAAATATTATCTTCAAGGAGTTCAATAGGATATAACTTTTCAAGGAAATCAGACAAAGAGGTGTGAAATGAGATTGGCTCAAATTTGGAGCATTTTGTTGTAGAGTCCAAAGGAGGAATGACTAGGGGATGTCATAGATCCGGAGTCGAACCTCGGTGACTTCTCAATATATCCTATTGTTTGGCTTTAGTTTTGAGGAGAAATATTTAGGTGTTTCATCTTGCCAATTTTCTTTGTTAGGGCTTACATTCATGTGAAACGATTGCACAAATAGCTTGGAAGATTTGAGAATTTAGGTCGTGATGAACGACAACCTCGAAATCATAAGACGAGTTAGGGCTAATATTGTACAGCAGAGCAGTACAAAAGCCTAAAGATGATGTGAGGATTTATGTTGCATAAGCAAACTACCTTGAAGACCTATGGGTTTGTTGTTTAATTCTAAGGAAATGGTTTATCTGGGGAAGACAAGTAGTGCTGTTGAAGATGGCTGTGTTGCCCACTATGCTAGCTCCAAGCTCCTTGTTGTGAAGAGTTTAAGTTTTCAAGTGTCAAGTTATGATGTCAAATTAAGTGGCCTTATGGTTATAGTTCTTTAAAAATTTACGGGGCATGTTAAAGTTGATTAGAGTGACACTAGTTAGGATCCTACGGTTCCCTCGTTTCAGTACCACTATTTTCTATTGGATTCACTTAATCCAAATGAATTTACTAAATTCAACTTAATGAGTTTCGTACTATCATTTAGACCGTGGGAAACCTCATTAGCAACCGTAGGTTACCTCCTCCGAGGGATTCCCGATCATCCGATAGAGACGTCTTAATTCAGTTGTAGTTATCATTTTTTATGATGTTTGTGATTAAATTTTGAGTTGTTTTATATTTTGAATGTTGTGGAGGTGATTTTTTCTTGGGTGATTTTAATTTTGATTTTGGGTTTTGGTTTTGTGGCTATCCTAACAGTTTTGGTTTTCATGCAGGGTGACATTGTTATTTAGCATGCAAGTTTCATAAGCATAAAAAGTACAGTATGAAAGTACAAGAAAGACGGCACTGTAAACTATAAAAAGCGTACCTGGCAGGTCCTCGTTCCACCACCTGAAACTCAAAATGCATGTGAAAGCATTTATATAAAGCGGAAAAGTAAGGTTTTAGTGATCTACCCTACCCTAGATCGTATCTTGGTGGGTCCCTATTAATTTGACTAAGGATGATTTTTTTGTTAAGAAAAACATATTAAGTTTAGTAGACCTCCGAGGTATCCAACATATCTGGAGAAAGAAGCAGGTCCATGCTTCCCTCTCACATTCTGGTCAAAAGTCTCGAGCTCTTTTTAAACTTATTATGTTGCTTAATAACCCATAATGTGAATACCTTTAATGATCAATGAACATTCATGTCTCAATTATCCTTATAAGTAGAGTAATTATCACTTATAATTTAATTTGAGGATTATGTGGGTGAAGACCCTTAAAGAGGCAAGTTAATGTTGTCAAGACACTTTGGAAACTTTTTAATTTGGGCTTGTAGTGTTTTTAAAGATGTTCAATTTTTAATTATGTTCACTTTTTTGTAATCCTCATTTAACCAAATTTGATTTAGCATAGGTCACTACTAAGCCCTTTAGACTTTTGATAGATGTCTTGGTTATATCTTTGAAAGAGATTGAATTTTAAGTGATGATGGTTTCTTTTTGAAATTCATTTGAACATCAAAAAGGGGTGTTAGATTAGTGATTTATTACACCCCAAAACTATACCCCTAAGTCTAGGATCATTTAATTGACTAGACTCCCAAATTTTAATCATCTAGGAAATTTCAAATTTATCCTTTAATTGGAAAAAGTGAGATTGGTTTCTACCAAATAATCCCTTGTGTTTTAATCATCCAAATATGTTGATTAGGATCAAAGGTTACCCATTTCATCTTTCTTGAGTTAAGCCTAAATGTTAATTAAGGCTAAATTTCTAAAATTACACTTTTTCCCCTAAGGCTCTAATACTTCATAATTCATCAAATTTAATTCAAATGACTTTGGAATTTTTATACATCACAGAAGAAAATGTGATTTTTCAAACTTTAATTTAATTTATATATTTATTTCAATGTAAGAAATAAGATTTCTCAAAAAAAATTCTGTATCTTGACCAAGGCAAAGCCTAATCACTTGAAACTTTTTACTAGAGGTAGACTTTGACCAAAGAAACACTTGGGCCAAATTTCATGACTTTCTCACTTTTATTTTAATTATTAGAATTATTTCAAGTTCTAGAGTATTTATTAATTATCAAATATTTTAAATATGGAAAATTAAGTTTCACTTTTTTATTAAATCTCTTTGAGGTCAAGGAACTGAAAGAAACAAATTTCACATTTTTTTTTATTTTTCTTTGAATTGTTAGAATTATTTTAGTGAAAACCAATTTTTAGCCTTTAAAAATTATTTTAAGCTTCAAAATTCAATATCTTCACTTAGAAAATCAGGAAAATATTATAATTGTTCCTAAGTGCTTAGGAAACAATTTAGAACATTTCCATTAATTTTATTATTTTTGTGATTTTTATCAGTTTTTAATTATTTAAATATTAAAGAAAGGCTTAAAAATGAAAATTTTATTTTCATTACAAATTTATTTTTATAAAATCCCTCAGAGCACAGAGAACTCCTAAAACCAATTTTTATAATTTTTTTAGTTATATTTTAATTGTTAAAAATCATTTTAGTGTTAAAAATGACATTTAACTTAGAAAATCATTTTGAGTTATCAAATGAGCTCTAAATATTTTTAAATTTTTATGGGGAGTTCTTTGAACTTCAAATTATAGTGGAGATTAAAAACCAAGTCATTTAGATTTTCATATTTCCCAAATTAATTTTCTTTGTGTTTTTGGGTTTGGTGAAAGTTAAGTGTATTCTTAATGACTTAGCCCATGAAATATTTTTCAAAGGGTTCTTTAGTCACAACAAACCTTCCAAAATTTTCTTGGATTTTTCTAAACAACATGCTAACCATGATGATTAATTTTTGCAATTAATAGACATAAACTTGAAAAATATTGATCTTTGTCTGGATATCTTCTCTGACTATGGAAAAATCAGAGAATATTCCCCATGCAGAGGCAAAAACATGTCAAAATATCAAGCTTGGTGAAATGTCTACATGCATGGAGAATTAAATGACTCAAAATAATATTTAATTAATTAAAAATAAAATATGCATCAAATAAACTTCAAACCAATTCCACATTGTTCTCCTCCATTCACTGAGCACTAGGGTATTTTTATTTTATTTTTGTGATTTTTCTACACCAAGATATGGATTTTTGAAGTTTTAGGGAATTAAATAAATCCTAAAATGTCTTATTTTTTTACTTAACCACGTCAACCTCGGCAGGGTCGAATAAGCCATGCATCAAACTTTTATTCGACACGTTTCATCTGGCTGGCGGAGCATTCACAGATCGAGATGTCATCCAACTTCATCTGAACCGTCCATCCACGAACCGTGCAATCCGACGGCTGAGGATCTTCGTCCCTAACTGTTGTGCACTGAGAACCATCCACCTTCTAACCCTAATTTCTTAGCCTAGACTCAACCAAATTGATTTAGGTTTATTTCTAGATATGCATCTAGCCTAGAGGAACACATCCATATGGCTAAAATACTATAAAATCAAGTAGATAAGCATGGAGAGTAGATTTAAGCTCGAGAGAGGGGGAAGATCCGATACCTTAGTACAAGAGGTGAGGCCTCAATTGGATTGCTTCTAAACCTTTGTGTGGACTTCACGAAGATCCTCCAAGTTGCAATTTGAGCTCTCTTTGGGTCTAAGTATGAAATCAATCAAACTCGATTTGGGGTGTTGATAATAGTCATGGTTAGGGTGGTCTGCTGAGGGGGCTTTGATGGGGAAACTTTCTCTCTCAATGCAGGGATTATGTGGGTGAGTTTAATTTGATTTTGGTGGAGTGTTATGGAATGTCCTGTTTTTGCCCTAATTTTTAAGTTTAAAATTAGGGCTGCACAGAGAAAATTAGGGCCAGAGGACAGTGGAGCTCAGCTTCTCTATGTTGTGAGTGGATTTTGGAGGCAATTGAATATAACTTTGCTGAGGTTGGTTTCAACAACTTCTCTAGCCATGAGGGATGGCTGTCTAAATAGAGGAGCTAAAGGGCTTCATTTAGGGTAGCCAGTGGGTCAGCCAAATTGCTTAGGTGGAAGGCAGAAGACCTCAAGCCTCCAATAGGATTGGGACAACTTGAATGGGATCAATTGGGTGCTTAACCACTTTTGGCCTTCTTAGGTTGGTGTTTTCCAGTGACTCAGGTGGTGGATGGCTAGTGATCAGCCACCTCTTAGCACCGGGTGGCCAGGGGGTGCTTAATTATGATTTACCCCCTTAGGCAAGCAATGATGGAAAATATTTGTGGCTTATGGCCCAAATATGGGAAAAGATCCCTTAATTTAAGGACCCATTAGTCCATAGCTTGGCATGGTAGGTTTTACATGGGTTAGCCTGTCCAAAGGAAGGACTTAGTGGCTGTGGTGGTCTTTGGTTGGCCAATTTGGCTTGACTGAGTCAATTTTTTGTGAAGGTGTACATGTGGGTCAATTTGGCTTAAAGTGGGTTTTGGTTAGGCTAGCCATGTCCTTGAGCCCAATTGATTGATCAACATTATGTAGATGATTGTAATAAAGATTTTTGGTGAAGGATTGAAATAATTTTGAGTTCAATTGGGGATTCGATTTGAAGGATTTGGGAGTTTTGATCACTTTGGGCATGTTGGACTAGACTTGCGTCTATATTGGGCTAGGCTTGGGCTAACTTCAAATTGATTGTTGAAAATTGTTAATATGAATGTCATGAAGAGTTTTCAACATAAATTAGGTGCCAATTTTGGTGCTAAGGTAATCAATTTGATAGAATTTTGGGGTATAGCCAATTTGGGATAAATTTGGGGCTTTTGGACTTAGGTCAAAATTAAATGAATTTAAGGCTTCACCAAGGCAAATTGAAGGTTAGTTTTGATGTATATGAGTGTTATGAAGAGTTTTAAACATAAATTGTAGCAAATTAAGTGGGTTATGGGTTCAATTTGGTGAGATTAGTTCATGTGGCCAAAATTGGGGGTTTGCCTTAAATCAAAATTGGGCTCAAAGAATGGGCCATTTAAACTTGGATTTAATTTAGATTGGTCATATGAAAGGTGAATTTGAGTTTAGAATTGAAATTGGGAGAGATTGGGACCAAATTGATGGACATTTGAGGTAAATTTGGAGAAATTGGGTCTTCAAAGGCAATTTGGGGGTTTTAGTCAAATTGGTCAAATTGGGTCATGTGGTAGTTGAGAAAAAAGAAATTGGGAATATTTGGAATGTTTTGGAAATTTTTGAGATTTTTTGAAATTTTTAAAATTTTGGGCTAAGGAGGGGCATTTTGGCAATTTCAAAATTTTTTGGTGATTTGGGTAATTTGGATGTTTTCAAAAGGTTTGAAATGATTTTTGAACAAATTTGGGTGTTTTTGGTAAATTTAGGGATTTTGGCCAAATTTAGGGTTTCAAGGGTACTTAAGTAATTCAGGGGAGTTTAGGGGCAAAAAGGCCAAGTGGGGTATTTTTGGTAGATTTGGGGTGCCAACCACCATAAATGAGATATGGACCAATGGAAACACCATTTCGGTCCTCTATGTACTGGTCTTAGCTAAACCCTCATCTAGGGCCAATGGGATTAGGGGACCATCTACATGAGTCTCCCAAAGGATTAAGGTATCAAAGTCAAGAAATTTTGGGTTTGTATTTGTTTGCGATTATGAGTGAGGTGAGTACCTTAGCTCTAGACCAACACCCAGAGTCAACCCTAAGGTCAAGCAGTCCTATGGGAACTCTCCTTGGGCTCCCCCATAATGACCCCACGTACTAAGTGCTAGAGGTTAGGACCACCATGTGGAACTTTGAGTTGAGTAAAGAGGAGTTTGGAATTTCTAATGGTGAGGGTTCCTTTTCTAGTTTTATAGAAATAGTCAATAGAAAAGTCCTATGGCTAGACCCTAGGCTACTATGGAGGAAAAATTAGACCTCAACCAAAAGTGAGGTCAATAAATGGACCCCCAATAGGTGTGGTGTGCTGGGTAAGCACACTACGCGTATTGTCGTTGACCAACGAGATCAACAAAACCAATGCGGACTCCTAAGTCAATAGACTTAGGTGTAAAATTGTGTGTGTTATTTGTTTCTAATGAGGAATTATCAGATGAATATTTGATCAAGGATAAGAAGTAGAAACTCTTGCTAGGGATTGAAGAGTTGGTTTTGAGTTATCAGATTTCAAGTGTTCATACAGGATGGGAATCAATATGTAAGTGGTGACCCTGAACTGGGAATTGAAGTTTAGGGACTAACCTCAAAAAGAAATGAATCAGGAGTTAAGGACTGATTCAAAAATGAGAGTTGGAAGTAAGGGATCAGTCTCAATAGAGAGTCAGAATTTCAGGACTGACCTCGAAAGGAAGGGAATCAGAAGTTAAGGACTGATTCCAAAATGAGAATTGAAAGTTAAGGATCAATGTTGAAAGAGAGTGGGAAGTTAAGGACCGACCTCGAAAGGAAAGGAATCAGAAAGTTAAGTATCATTCTCGAAGGAGAGTCGGAAGTTAGGGACCAACCTCAAAAAGTGTGAATCGGAAGTTAAGGGCTTATTCTAAAATGAGAATTGGAAGTTAAGGATCAATCTCAAGAGAGAGTCAGAAATTAAGGACCGACCTCAAAAAGAAAAGAATCAAAAGTTAAGGACTGATTTAAAAATGAGAATTGAAAGTTAATGATCAATCTCAAGAGAGAGTCAGAAGGTAAGGACCGACCTCAAAGAGAAAGGAATTAGAAGTTAAGGACTGATCTAAAATGAGAATTGAAAGTTAAGGATCAATCTCAAGAGTGAGTCGGAAGTTAAGGACCGACCTCGAAAGGGAAGGAATCAAAAGTTAAGGACTGATTCAAAAATGAGAATTGAAAGTTAAGGATCAATCTCAAAATGTAGTCAGAAGTTAAGGAGCGACCTTGAAAGGAAGGGAATCAGAAGTTAAGGACTGATTCAAAAAAAAGAATTGAAAGTTAAGGATCAATCTCAAAAGAAAGTCGGAAGTTAAGGACCGACCTCAAAAGGAGTGAATCAGAAGTTATGGACTGATTCTAAAATGAGAATTTAAATTTAATGATCAATCTCAAAAGAGAGTCGGAAGTTATAGACCGACCTCGAAAGGAGTAAATGAAAAGTTAAGGTCTAATTCTAAAATGAGAATTGAAAGTTAATGATCAATCTCAAAAGAGAGTTGAAATTTAAGGACCGACCTGGAAAGGAATGAATCAGAAGTTAAGGACTGATTCTAAAATGAGAATTGAAAGTTAAGGATCATTCTCAAGGGAGAGTCTGAAGTTAAGGACCAACCTCGAAAGGAGTGAATCAGAAGTTAAGGACTGATTCTAATATGAGAATTAAAATTTACAAAGAGTTTGTGGTGTTGAACCCATAGATATGTGTCATGTGAAAAAGTTGACATTGTTGAAGAAGATATGTGAAACTTTTGTGAGGTTTTGTGCAGAATGTGAAATTCCACAAGGATGATAAGAGAGTTAGTGCAGACAAAGATAGTAGTGTTGCACGAGCAAAGAGTAAGAGACCTTGAAATCGACAAAATCCACTCAACAGACTTATTTACTTTTCTTGTTGTTTTTATCACGTTTAATTGTCAAAATATGTTTTCAAAATTTTAATTTTAGTGCGTTGATTTTTCAAAAGAGAGTTGTTTTTTTGTTTGTTTGTTTATTAATTTTATTTAAATTTTATTATCGTCAAGTTTTTTTTTTTGTTTTGTTGTTTTGTTCTTTGTTCTTTATAATCTCAAACCAACGCATAGTCCGTGGCATTTATCCATCATACACAAAGGCAATTGATAAAAAGACAAATTTCTGAAAGAAACTTCATTAATCTGTTCCAATAAATGTTATAGATTGAATGTAGGCCAAATCCTCAAAAAGTACAATATGCTAACTGCATCAAAGTACTTCCACAAATGTTCCATGCCAAGTATATATCATAAGCTGAGCATGTCTAATACATATAATATTTGTTGTAATGTAGTGCAGTAAAATGGAAATAAACCCTCTGAATGTATGTTCCTGGTGTAACAAGCTCCTGATTGAGCAGACCTTCTAAGCCACGCTTCAGGACAAGAGTTCCCTTTGCATGTACTTAGAGGTACAACTCTCTCATAGCTTGTATGGTAGCAGTTCCTCCAATTCTAGATTTGGTTGAAATCCATATGACATTTTACTGTTGTCCATTTGTTGAAAGGTCACGGACACCCTAAGTTGTTGCACCCCTAGAATACAGTGTTTATCGACGTCTGTCCCATTTTTTCTTTAAGGATTAGCACTGAACCAACTGGCAATGGAATTTCTATAGTTCATCTGAATTCACCAGGATCAATGATATCAATTTCTTTTCCGAATTGGATGTTTCTTTTGCTCATGAATGAGACCGTGCAGAATGGTCTCTCAAAGTCATGATGATCAATGTGCGGAGGTATGCAGTCTCCTTCATCATATATGTTAATGATGAAACTGTTAAGGATGTAGTTAGCTGGCAGTATACTCCATCTGACCATTCTCTTAATCATCCATTTTGATCATTGGAGGTAGTGGATCCACCAGATCGTGTTCGAGAATCCCTGAAGTATTTCCTTATCTATCGTTGGTGAAGTTATAGCAGCAGCCGCACTAGATAGTGATCCTCCCCTTTCCTCGCATCCACTTTTTTGGCTCCGAATAGGTTCTTTCCATAAGCAGGCATGCTTGATCTCTATCTTTCAAGTCAAAAATACAGTAGAGAATGTTTCGTTCATCACTTTCTGAGAAGACCCTGATGTATAATTCCAATCCCTCTAATATGTTGATGAACCTCCCTTGCACTTCTTCATAGAATTCAAAGTTTCTTTTGTTTATTCTGCTCATCTTATAATACTTTGTTGTACTGAGAATCGGCGGTTGTAAAGGATATTCCCTCATTTCAACATCGGTGGGAACCCAAGCTGGTGCTGATTCTGGCGTTAACGGAATGTGTGACTCGGCATCCAAAGGGACATATGGCTCTGAACTCCACAGGACATATTGATTTGTTCCCAGCGGGACATACAACTCCCTAATCGGGCAATCGGTGGGCTGAGACCCATCATCGGTAGATGTGTACTCCTCTAAGGTGATATAGTGGACATTACAGTCTGGGCATTCCACGAATGCCCCTACTGCTGACGCTCGTGCAGGTATTTTGGCGTTGCAGGTCAGGCAACCCATGCAAAGAACATCTGAAGCTGGTGGTATTTCTGGCTCAGTAAAAAACACGGACTCCTTATCTTTAGTAGGCAAGTTGGAAGAAGTTTCTCTCATGCCTGGATCATAAATGTTCCCTTTAGGAATAGGAGTAAGTAAATTCTCTGCCTCATTCTAGCATCTTCTTTCTTCTCATAAGAAAGCCCTCTACTTTCGGCGGCTAGCATTTCTACACTGAGTACTTCGTAGTGGAGCATCCGATAGTCTTTCATTATCAGTAGCGACTAGGCCCCCAGTCAGCGTAACTATCATGGACGGTAGGTGGTTGGGCCCCTCCATTGGGTCTTCTTGTACCATCACAATCTTTCCCTTTAGTGATGAATTGTCTTTGGTTGTCAAACTTAGTCGTGATGGCAGCCCTTCCTTTTCCTGTCGACTGACAACATCCATTAAAGGCCCCTCATAATCCATGTCGACTTGACTAAATTCCATGTCAAAGTCTATGGTGTCGCTCTGCAGCACCATTTCCTTGTTCAGTGTGAGGTTTCAGCCATCTTTAAAGTCGAAGATCAGCCTCTGGCCTGATATTTTTCTGCAGACGACAGGAATAATTTCAGTGAGCTAAAGCTTAGCGTGAACAAGAAAAAAATAAAGTATTTATTAAAGAAAATTTTAGTTTATTTTGGTGAAGAAGTCATTTATTCGTGTATAAATTTTGTTTAATTTAATAGGATATTAAGTTTAAAAAGAGAAAATTGAAGTGTGTAATTTTCAAAAATATTTTCGTTATGTTGAGGTTAATCTTATTACAAAAATTTTGAACCTGGTCACTAACATTTGGCCACATAGATAACCCCAAAACAATCCAAATTTCAAAATTTCAAATTAAGTGATGGCAAGTAATGTCAGGTTACGTATTATGTCTTCAAATATCGTCCGTTCGTTGGTAGCATGGGTCTTTCAGCTTGGAAATCTACTAACTGATAAGCTTCTCCTACATAGACCTTTTCAACGACAAATGGTCCCTCCCAAGTTGGCTTGAATTTTCCACCTATCTTTTGGCTTGCAATAATGGGTCTTTTGAGCACGAGTATGAGGTCACCAACTTTAAATGTCCTTGGGCGGACCAATTTGTCATGAGCTTGTACCATCTTTGCCTGGTAAAGTTCCAAGTATTGTTTTGCTTCAAGTCATTTTCCCTGAAGACTCTTCAGTTCTTCAAGTTTAAGTTTTGCACTTTCTTTTGTTGTGAATTGGTTGGCAACAGCAGCTCTGAGAGACCGCGTCTAAATTTTTAATGGTAGCACGACCTCAGACCCGTACATGAGCATGTACGGTGTACACTAAGTGGGAGTCCTGAACGTCATCCAGTAGACCCACAAGGCTTCTAGTAACTTGTGCCAATCTCTTTTGTTTTCATCCAGTATTTTCTTTAAAATCTGTACCAATGCCTTGTTGAAGGCTTCAGTCAGACCATTTGCTTTGGGATAGTAAATTGTAGAGTATCTCCAATCTATCTCATGTCGTTTGATGAAATTATTGACTTTAGTACTTTTAGAAGACGCACCATTGTCAGAAATTATTCTTCACGATATTCTGAAATTGTAGATGATTTCGCTTTTAAAGAATTGAAGGACGTGTTGTGCCGTAACCTCTCGTAACGGCACTGCCTCTGCCCATTTAGAGAAATAATCTGTAGCGACAAGAATAAATTTGTGTCCTTTGGAGGATGGAGGGTCTATCAGTCCTATTATGTTCGTGTCCCAACACTCGAATGGCTATAAGTCCACGGTTGGGTGTAGCACATTTGGGGGTTGGTGTAAGACCACCCCATGGACCTGGCACTGGTGACATCTTTTGCCTGTATCCATGTAGTCGGACATCATTGTTGGCCAATAATATCCGAGCCTTTTGATCTTTAAATTCATCTTCAGCCCTGACTAGTGAGCGCCACACAATCTAAATGTACTTCTTTGACAATATTTGTGCCTCGGCTCTGCTCAAACATCGTAGCCAGATCTGGTTGAACAATCTCCTGTAAAGGATGTCACCTACTAGAGCATAAGACATAGCCCTTTTTTTAATTTGATGTCCCTCAGACTTGTCCTCTAGCAGGTTTTCAGTATGCAAATATTCTATTAATGGCTTGCGCCAATCTTTGATGATATCAGTAACTGCATTTATCTCTTCTTTTTTTTCAAACTTGTGTAAAGTTTCAAGGTCGATTCAAGACAAAACCTGTCTTCCTTGTACAGTGATTTCAATTGAATCCTCCAGGGGACACGCTAGCTCCTTAGTGAGTTTTGCTAGAGTATCGTCATGGGCATTATCTCCCTTAAGAATCCGGTAGAAAATTACACTTGGGATCTGCTTCAGCAGCTTCATCGTGTACTAATGGTATTCTGCAAGCCATGGTTTCTAAATTTTGTATTGTTCGGCGACTTGCCGGATGACGAACTGAGAGTCTCCATAGATGGCAATGTCTATTATATCCCTCAAGATTGCCAACTCTAATCCATTGATTAGTGCTTCATATTTTGCTTCATTGTTGGACACAGCTTAGTCAGGTGGTATGAGAATCTCAGCATACTCTTATCTGGTGTGATAAAGATCAAAATGATCTCTGCTTTGCCTGGTATAATTGTGTCTGATCCTTTGTCTTTCCTGGCTAACAAAACTATGTTGAAGTACATTTCCCAATATTGTGCGCTGGAGAATTCCATTTGCAGTACCTGCTCATCTGGTAACTCGTCGTTGAGAGGGGACCCAACTAGCAGTGGGCGTGCAACAACAAATTCTTCTAGAATCTGTCCCTTGATAGCATGGAGGGTAATAAAAGTTATATCAGATTGCAATAAAATCATTGACCATCTTGCTAAACGCCCGGAGAGTGTTGGTTGGGTCATCAAATATTGTAACAGATTAACTTTTAAAATTAGGATAATCTTATGAGAAAACATGTAATGTCTAAGCTTTTGGGCAGCAAAACTCAAGGCTAGACAATGCTTCACAATAGATGGATACCTTATCTCCGTCGGTATTAGATGGCGACTCAAATAGTAGAGTGTATTTTCTTTACCCTCATCATAAACTTGGGCTAAGAGGGCTCCAAGAGAGTCTTCTAAGGTCGCGGTATAAAGTATCAATGGTTTCCCTGGGATAGAGGCCGCTAAGATAGGAGGTGTCATTAAATATTGTTTAACATCCTCGAAGGCCTGCTGGCATGTCTCTTCCCAAAAAAATTTGGCTTCCATTTTAATTAATGTCGAAAAGGCCTGGCACATACCCGAGAGATTAAAAATAAAGCGTCTCAGATATGTCAACTTTCTTTGGAAGGAACGTAGTTGCTTCAAAGTTTTAGGAGGAGGCATTTCCAAGATAGCTTTAATCTTATCTGGGTCAATCTTGATTCCCTGATGACGGACAACAAATCCTAAAAACTTCTTGGGGGTAACGCCAAAAGTGTTCTTTAAGGGATTCATTTTAAGTTCATATCATCGTAGCCATTCGAACACGATCCTCAAATCATAAAAATGTTCTATTTTTTGTTTACTTTTGATGACCAAATTGTCCACGTATAATTCCACTTGCTTGTTAATGAGGTCGTCAAAATTCTTTGTCATTGCACGTTGGTATGTTGCTCCAGCATTCTTTAGGCCGAATGGCATCACTGTGTAACAAAAAATTCCAATTGGTGTTCTGAAGGCTGTAAGTGTTGCATCCTTGGGAGCCATCTTTCTTCAGTTGTATCCAATGATCCATCCATGAAGGAGAAAATTTTGTGTGTTGAAGCGATATCCACCATAATTTCTGGTATTGGTAGTGGAAACTCGTCTTTTGGACACGCTTTGTTCAAATCTTTGAAGTCGACAAAAACGCATATTTTTCTATTTTTCTTCTTAACTGGGACAATGTTAGCTATCCATGTTGGGTATTGCTCTTCTTTTACAAAGTTAGCGTCTATTAGTTTCTTCACCTCGGTAATTACTTGTTTCTCTATTTTGAGGAGCATTCTTCTGGGAGCTTGTTTTACTGGGGTTATATTCTTGTCCACCACAAGTTTATGAACTGCAACCTCTGCTAACAGTCCTAGCATTTCATCATAGCTCCATGCGAAGCAATCTTTGAATTTTGTTAACAATTTGATCAGTTGTAGAAATTCTTCATCATTGAGTAGAGAACTTATAAATGTAGGCCGAGGTTTCTCTTCAATCCCGAGGTTAATTTCATTTTAATTCATCAACAGTGGATTTAATTTCCTCCTCAAATTTTGGTGGAGCATTTTCTATTAGTTGATTAGTAGAGTCATCCTGTATATAAAGGCAATCCTCTTTTGATTCACTAGTAACAACTATGCAAAATTTTGAATCATCGACTGATCCTACTGTACCAAATCCGAGACCCTCTTTCGAGTTTGGAGTTCGACTATTAACATTCCATAACTTTTCAAAAAGTTGAAATTATCTTTTGGCATTTCTTTTGGCAAGTGTCCCTGTTTAATTAACTTTTGTATACAAGGTGAAAAGTAACCAAAAGGCAATTCCATTAATTCATTAGGATCATCATCCAAGTTTACATGATTTTCAAGATTAGTAGAGGAGAAGCACGATAAAATTTGATCAGCTTTGAACCAACACTAAGGACTTCCTTGACCTCTAAACTCTCGACCTTTTGAGGGAGAGTTTCATAATCAGAGTAAGGGTCATGGCATTCACATAGTGGTTTATCCGATCATACATCATCTCATATTCGCTTTTCTCTATATCTTCTAAGGATACCTTGTATTAAATTTCATCTTCTAAATTGTCTTCATCACCAATGTTGATGGTTGGCCTAGTCTATTCAACGATTAAGTTGATTCTTCCACGTCCACATCCCCCGGCCTCGACCTCGGGTGTGCGAACTGAAAGAACCTCCATCAATTTGTTGCAAAGGAGTGGTGGAAGATCATTGAAGTGAAGTTGAATGGCTTCCTCTTTGTGATTTTTTTGAATCTTCACTTTTATTTGTGCCAATTTTGCAAGAGAAGACAATTTTCTTCGAAGGCTTGTAGTAGGCAGCATCTTCATGAATACCAACTTCATGAACTAAAAATAGTTATAAATCTCCCTTGATGCAACGTTCTTGTCCTTCTTTGTAGTACTTAATGCACTGGTGTAGAGAATATGGAACCATGTTGTGTTTGTTAATCCACGGTCGATCCAGTAGAGCGTTGAAAGAGGTCTCACCATTGATGATATGAAACTTGGTTGTTATTGTTAGTTCTCCAACCTTCATAAGCAATGTAATGGATCTAAGGGCTCTCTCTCCCATTTGGTTGAATCCTCTTAGCATCATTTTATTGTTTGTAAGCTCCTGAGCCTTGATGTCCAAATAGGCTAATGTCCGTAGACTCATCAAGTTTAAGGATGCTTCTGGATCTACTAAAACTCTGGACAACACAAATCTGCCAATGTTAACAGAGTGGACAGTTATGGTTGGTGGTATCAATCATCAAGTCTTCATCTGTGAAAGTTACCCCATGATGTTCTTTCAATGAACAAACTTCATCTGAGGATGTGTTGGCCAACATGGCTAAGCAAATCTTTGGGTCAAGCAAAGTTGTAACCAGAGACTCTTTTATCATCTTTGATAGGATCAGAGTGTCGTAGATGCTCAATCTAGCCAGTAACTTCCTAATACGAGCTAGCACATTGTAATCCACTTTGTATGCTCCTCTAATTTTCTCTTGTTTGTATGGTTCTTCCATTGGTGGAGGTGGAGGTAGCTCTTCTCGAGTTAACACTCTCCCGCTTCTTAAGTTCACTTATGTAATTTCTTCTTCTTGTGACATCGTTGTTGAATCTTCTAATGTTTCTTCTTTGTCAGAAAGATCTAAGTTGATGGCAAGAGGTGCACCGTGGTCCTCGAGAATTGGTTCCTCACTCCCGGTGCTGTCGTAAGCGGTATCATCGATGTCATCTTCATTCTTGTTAATGATTTCATTGGACTCAAGTACGATTTGAGGATCATTTTTGGAATCGAGATCAAGGTTATATTGGTGACAATTGATTACGTCATCACTAAAATTAGTTAAAATGTGGCTGAAATCACAATCATTATATTCATAGGACCCTGGAGGGGTAAAAAGATAATCATACAAAGTTAGGGGTTCGAGGACTTTCTTCCCTGAATCTGAAAAAAATAATCTAGTAGAGGCAGCCCCTATCTTACCCTCCCTGCTATCAATCTTCATGGTGGTGTTCTTCTTTTTCTTTGAGTTTGATGATGACGACTTTTATGGTGAAATCTTTATCTCGGGCTTGGCAGGCTTTAGACTCTGATCGGAAGATAGTTTTGATGTGTTCAGGATTTGATTCAATATTTTCTTGGATGATTTTCTCCAAATTTCATTCCATCCAACTTTTCTGGTATATGCAGAAGATTATTTTGATGAATCCTATATTTGGTTTAGGAGCCTCTTGAACTCGTCCCAAGTCGTACTTCATCCATCTTCTCCAGTATATGGATCAATCGGGCAGATTGGTTTGACCAAAATAATATTTATGGAACCTTTTTCAGGTTCTCTTAAAAATCATTTTAAGATCATTATATTCCCTTCTTTAAGGTTCTTCTTGTAAAAATCCTTCAAGATGAAACATTCTTCTATAGTGTACCTAAGCAACCTGTGGTATGGGCAATAATTTGAATCATCCTTCTTGTCGACCTCTTCGGGTTTCTTTGGATCCGGTAGTCTGAATTCAGGCTTCTTCATCAGACTTCTGAATATCTTGGACACGGCTTAATCTTTGAAAGAATAAACCATTTTTTATCATTCTGCCAGAGATATCCTCTTATTCATTATCCGAGGTGATCCTTCTTAAGGCGGTCACTGATTAGACTGGCTACTATATTTTTGAGCTTGTTGTAATGAGGATTGGTGAGGATTCTCTAGATATATCTTTAGTGGTTGATTTCCTTTATCGACAGTTGCTACTGTTCCTAACTTCTTTTCAAATACTCTGGTTGCCTTGGATTTCTCGTGAGAATCCATAAGTTTGATTTCCTCTTGAAGACTGCTGGCTTTACTGAGTAGCTTCTCAAAGGATTTGATGGTGAGTCCCTTGAGCATGAAAGTTACTGGCCCATAAATACTTTTTAGTAAGATCTCAACTGCGTGATGTTCCTGTAGCTGAGCTTTACATTTCATGCTAAGGTTTCTCCACCTGCAAAAGTAATTCACCAAAGTCTCGCTGGGCTTTTGCTTTTCCATCATGAGCTCTCCTATAGATACATGGTGTTGCGCTCCTGCAAATCTCTTCACAAATAATTGTTCTAGCTTGACAAATGTCTTAACTGATCCGTTGGCCAAATCAGCATACCAATTGAAGGCGATCCCTGACAAGCTGCTGACAAACTATTAGAAGAGTAACGCTTCGCTATTTCTTGTGCTGCCACAACTGGCTCAGAAGTGTGTTATAGGTTGCCTGGGATTTCCAGTCCCATCAAATATCTTAAAGTTTGGGGCCACGAAACCCTTGGGGAAGGGTACAACATCAAATTCTTTCGGGTAAGTTCTATTCTTCAAAATCAATGCACCACCCTTGGATTGGGTTAAGGCCTTCTAAACATGCTCAACCATTTGCTTAAATTCCTTCTCTGGCATGGCGCTCGATGGAAAATCCTTCTTTTGTAGCTCATCTTTTCTTGTTGAGGCAACTTCTCTTCTTTCATCTATGATGCATATGATTTCTAGTTTGTTGATCTCTGGAGAGGCTAGTTGCGCTACTTGTGATTGCCCTTGAATGGTGGCCATGGCGGTCATGGTCACTGCCATTTCTTCTACCCTTTTCTCCAATTGGCTGACATGCTCATTCCTTAGGAGGATAGCTCTATGCAACTCATCTACGGCGTTCTCTTCGATGAGAGCTTGGGCCTCGCGTGCAGAAGTAGCGGCTCTAGTTTCAATTACATGGACATCCATGAAATCTTTTTCAAGTTAGTCATTATAGTCAAAGTATTCATCATCATTAATGGAGACTCCATGTTCCTGAGCAAACTTGGAAATCTCAACCCTAAGCTTTTCAACTTTTAAATTGATTATTAATTCTTCGATTATCTTAAGATCTGGAGGACCCTGCTGGACCTCCTCTTCTTGTTCTTCCATCTCGCTGGCAATTGCTACGATAATGTCAGATATTTCAGACCCTGGCTTCATTCCATGCTCTTGCCTTGCGGGCTTACTAGACTGTATCGGTACAGCAACCTTGGGTATTCACACTTTCTTCTTTGACAATGATGTCTCAGGATGGAGTGTCCTAACAGAAACAACGGTAAGTAAGAGGGAAGTATGCTCCCCTGGTGCAGACTGATTATAGTACTGGGCAATTTCTTCATCTTTTCCTTCAAAAGTTTAGGAATGTCTTTGAAGTGGCTGATCGGTAGGATTCTCGGACACAGTCTTGACATAACCAGTCGACGACCAGTGGTCCTGGTAGGGATAGAACCTGTGGTGACAATAGCAGTGTCGACTCTGCTTCCTAATTGGAACCAGATGGGAATACGAGCAAGCAGATTTTTAGTTGACTTCTGAGATCATCTGACATATTTGACATCCCTTAAATTTCTTTCTTTCTACGAGTGGATTTGCATGTCCCACTCATTTAAGTGACTCATTAACTGAGCAACCCTCTTTGGCAACTAGTCTCTGAAAAACTAAATTGAATTGGGTAACAGGAGTAGGTTTATTTTTCTCCATACCCTGTACATGAAGTGTTGGTAATGCAATGGTGATTTTTTGGATACTCTCGTATCCATCAATATCCATTAAAGGATGGAATCTACTTCCCCGCAAAAGTGGAAATGTGTCAAGTAATCTTGATTTGTCTTGGAGAGGATCTTCCTTAATGGGTATCTCCTCAGGAGCCTGGGCTTTAATGGCCTTCCGAACTCTCCTGTTGTGATTTCTATTTTGAGTTCGGGTTAGTGGTGCAGTTCTTGAACTTGATCCGATTTCGAATACTGATGGGGGGACAACTAATCCCTCAATCAGATCTTTAATGATTATTACTTCTTTCCCCTTAGTAGCAATGGGGATAGTAGGCTTGGTAGTTGTCGTAGTGTCAACAGTAGCTTGGCCTTCTTATAAGAAGGGAAGTCCTGAAAACATTTTAGGTTGAACTCAGCAGACGGCTCCAAAATTTCTACAGCGGTGACCTTCATTATGAAGAACGGGGCCTTCCCGAGGATGACCTTGAGATTTTTCAAATCTGGCTCTAAACTTAATGGTAGGAGCGACATTGCGGGCTTCATGGCTTGTCGGCAAGTTGCAAGAAAAAGTCAGTGTTAGGAAGTCCATTGCAGTAGCTTTAAAATAGAAAGCTCTGGGGTTAGCTATTTGGCCAAAACCTTGTAATCTTAGTGCAAGCACTGACAATTAACAGAGGTTGATCTGTAGATTGGGTAAGTTTTAGTTTTGGGGATTTTAAAATTTTAAGCAAAAAGGTAATTTGAAAGTAGAAAATTTTAATTAATATAAAAAAATTTTAAAACACGCGCAGCACAATACTATTTGATTTATTTTGCAGAATAGCAAATCAAACTCAAAAGGGAGATGTGAAGTGTTTTAAGACCTAATGTGGAACTTATTTTTCACAAACAATGCCCAGGTGGAACTAGCCCACCAACACACCTATTGGGGTTCTTCCTCCACATGGAGATTAAAAGAGTCCTTAATAGCCTCTAAACCTCTCTATTCAAAGGTGATTGAATAGACAGACTTGAAGTCCAAAGAGTTGGTCGTACTCTCCCAAGACAAAAATGGGTAAAGTATGTCAACGAAAGAAGAGTACTTTGGTCCAAGAGGGACATGGACACATTACCGATGTGTGAAGATAATATTTTCTTATTTAAATGGAGAGAAAAGCTTATCCCCAACGGAGTCGCCAGAATGTGTCGGCACTATTTTTGGTTAAGGAGTTGCCCGTAAGAAGCTGTCGGTCACTGGAATCGAAATCTCATCGCCCGCTTCAGAAAGACGTTTAATTTACGTATAGATTTAAATTTATAAAAATATGAAATCAAATTGACCCCATATTCTTCATATTTTAAATGAAAGAGCGTTGTACGTCAAACCCAGTATCTATCGCGAAGGATAAACACATGACTTAAGGATGAGGCTCGATCAACTATATTGAAAAATATATGATGTCTGTTTGGTCTACAAAACCACTTTATTTGCCTACAATTTCCCCTATTTAATACAAAGAATTAAATAAGGTTACTCTATTCGCAAGCCCCTATAATTAATTACATCTTAGATAACTGAAGTCACCTAAGAAAACTCTCAATAAAAATTAGGATCTTCAAGGAGTTCAAAAGGATAGGACTTTTCAAAGAAATCAGAAAAATAAGTGTGAAATGGGATTGGCTCAAATTTGGAACATTTTTTTGTAGAGTCCAAAGGAGGAAGAACTAGGGGATGTCATAGATTCGGAGGCGAACCTCGGTGACTTCCCAACTATCCTTCTATTTGGCTTTAGTTTTAAGGAGAAATATTTAGGTGTTTCATCCTTACAATTTTATTTATTAGGGATTACATTCATATGAAACGATCACACAAATAGCATGGAAGATGTGAGGATTTAGGTTGTAATGAACGACAACCTCGGAATCCTAAGACGAGTTAGGGCTTATATTTTACAACAGAGTGGTACAAGGGCCTAAAGATGAGGAGAGTATTTATCTTGCATAAGCAAATTACCTCAAAGTCTTATGTATTTGTTGTTTAATTCTAAGGAAGGAAATGGTTTAGTTGGGGAAGACAGGTTTTGCTATTGAAGATGGTCGTGCTGCCTACCATGCTAGCTCCAAGCTCCTTGCTGTGACGAGTTTTAGTTTTCTATGATGTCAAGTTATGAGATCAAATCAGGTGTCCATATGGTTATAGTTCTTTAAAAATTTATGGGGCATGTTAAAGTTGATTAGAGCGACACCGATTAGGATCCTACGGTTCCCTCGTTCCGGTACCACTATTTTTTATTAGATTCACTTAATCAAAATGAATTTACTAAACTCAACTTAATGAGTTCCATACTTTCCTTTAGACCATGGGAAGCCTCGATAGCAACCATAGGTTACCTCCCCCGAGGGATTCCCGAACATCCGATAGGGACGTCTTAATTTAGTTGTAGTTGTTATTTTTTGTGGTGTTTGTGATTAAATTTTGAGTTGTTTTATATTTTGAATGTTGTGGAGGTGATTTTTATCTTAATTAGATTTTAATTTTGGTTTTGGGTTTTGGTTTTGTGGCTATCCTAACAGTTTTGGTTTTCATGCAGGGTGACATTATTATTTAGCATCAAAGTTTCATAAGCATAAAAACTACAGTATGAAAGTACAAGAAAGACGGCACTGTAAACTATAAAAAGCGTACCAGGCGAGTCTTCTCGTTCCACCATCTAAAACTCAAAATGTATGTGAGAGCATTTTATATAAAGTAGAAAAGTAAGGTTTTAGTGATCTACCCAACGCTAGATCATATCTTGGTGGGTCCCTATTAATTTGATTAAGGATGATTTTTTTGTTAAGCAAAACATATTAAGTTTAGTAGAATTCCGAGGTATCCTATAGATTTGGAGAAAGAAGAAGGTCCATGCTTCCCTCTCACTGCCTGGTGAAAAGTTTCAAGCTCTTTCTAAACTTGATATGTTGCTTAATAACCCATCATGTGAATAACTTAATTGCTCAATGAACATTGATGTCTCAATTATCCCTATGTGTAGGGTAATTATGACTTATAATTTAATTTAAGGATTATGTGGGTGAAGACATTTAAAGGCGCAAGTTAATATTGTCAAGACACTTAGCAACTTTTTAAATTAGGCTTGTAGTGTTTTTAAATATGTTCAATTTTTAATTATGTTCACTTTTCTAGTCCTCATTTAACAAAATTTGATTAAGCTTAAGTCACTACTAAGCCATTTACTTTTGATAGATGTCTTGGCTATATTTTTAAAAGAGATTGAATTTTAAGTGATGATGATTCAGTTTTGAAAGTCATTTGAACATCAAATAGGGGTGTTAGATTAGTAAGTAATTAACACCCAAAACTATACCCCTAAGTCTAGGATCATTTAATTGACTAGACTCCCAAATTTTAATCATCTAAGAAATTTCAAATTTATCTTTTAATTCGAAAAAGTGAGATTGGTTTCCACAAATTAATCCCTTGTGTTTCAATCATCTAAATATAATGATTAGGATCGAAGGTTACCCAATTTTTTTTTCTTGAATTAAGCCTAAATGTTAATTAAGGCTAAATTTCTAAAATTACACTTTTACCCCTAAGGCTCTAATACTTTATAATTCATCAAATTTAATTCTAATGTCTTTAGAATTTTTTATCCCACCTCACTCATGGGTCAATTAAGACATCAGAGGAGAAAATGTGATTTCTCTAATTTTAATTTAATTTATATGTTTATTTAAATGCAAGAAATAGGATTTTAAAAAAAAAATTCCCTATCTTGACCAAGGCAATGCCTAATCCCTTGAAAATTTTTACTGGAGGCAGACTTAGTCCAGGGAAACACTTGGGCCAAATTTCATGATTTTTTAAGTTTTATTTTAACTATTAAAATTATTTCAAGATCTAGAGTATTTATTAATTATAAAATAATTTTAGTATGGAAAATTAAGTTTTACATTTTTATTAAATCTCTCTAAGGTCAAGGAACCCAGAGAATCAAATTTCACATTTTTTTTTTTACTTTGAATTGTTAGAATTATTTTAGTGAAAACCCATTTTTAGCCTTTAAAAATTCTTTTAAGCTTCAAAATTCAATAACTTCACTTAGAAAATTAGGAAAAATATTCCAATTATTTCAAAGTGCTTAGGAAATAATTTAAAACATTTCCATGAATTTTATTATTTTTGTGATTTTTATCATTTTTTAATTATTTAAATATTAACGAAAGGCTTAAAAATGGAATTTTTATTTTAATTAAAAATTTATTTTTAGAAAATCTCTCTGATCACAGAGAACTCCAAAATTTAATTTTTATAATTTATTTAGTTATATTTTAATTATTAAAAATCATTTTAGTGTTAAAAATGACATTTAACTTAGAAAATCATTTTGAGTTATTAGATGAGCTCCAAATATTTTAAATTTTTTTTGGGGAGATATCTGATTTTCAAATTACAGTCGAGAATAAAACCAAGTCATTTAGATGTTTATATTTCTCAAATTAATTTTCTTTTTTTTTGGGTTGCTGAAAGTTAAGTGTATTCTTAATGACTTAGCCCATGAAATATTTTTCAAAGAGTTCCCTGGTCACAACAAACCTTCCAAAATTTTCTTGGATTTTTCTAAATAACATGCTAATTATCATTATTAATTCATTCAAGTAATAGACATAAACTTGAAAAATATAGATCTTTGTCTAGAGATCTTCTCTGACTTTGAAAAAATTAGAGATTGTTCCCCATGTAGAGGCAACAACATGTCAAAATATCAAGTCAAGGTGAAATGTCTACATGCATGAAGAATTAAAACACTCAAAACAGAATTTAATTAATTAAAAATAAAATATGCATAAAATAAAATCCAAACTATTTCCACATTATTCTCCTTTGTTCACTGAGCACTAGCGTATTTTTATTTTATTTTTATGATTTTTTACACCAAGATATGGATTTTTGAAGATTTAAGGAATTAAATAAATCCTAAAATGTCTTATTTTTCTACTTAACCACGTCAACCACAACATCGTCGAATGGTCATGCGTCACCTGGCTGGCGATGCATTCACAGACCGAGACGTCGTCCAACTTCATCTGATCTGTCCATCCACGAACCACACGATCCGACGGCTGAGGGTCTTCGTCCCCAACTGGTGTGCACCGAGAACCGTCCACCTTCTAACCCTAATTTCTTAGCCTATACTCTATCAAATTGAGTGAGGTTTGTTTCTAAAGATGCATCTAGCCTAGAGAAACACATCCATATGGCTAACATGCTATGAAATCAAGTAGATAAGCATGGAGAGTAGATTTAAACTCATGAGAGGGGGAAGATCCAATTCCTTAGTCCAAGTGGTGAGGCCTCAATTGGATTGCTTCTAAACCTTCGTGTGGACTTCAAAAAGCTCCTCCAAGTACCAATATGAACTCTCTATGGGTTCAAGTATAAAATCAATCAAATTTAAATTGGGGTGTTGATCAAAGTTAGGGTTAGGGTGGTCTAGTGAGGGGGCTTTGATGAGGGAACTTTGTCTCTCAATGTAGGGATGGTGTGGGTGAGTTTAATTTGATTTTGGTGGAGTTTTAGGGAATTTCTTGTTTCTGCCCTAATTTTTAAGTTCAAAATTAAGGTTGCACAGCGAAAATTAAGGCCAGATGATAGTGGAGTTGAGCTTCTCTATGTTGTGTGTGGAGTTTGGAGGCAATTGAACAGAGCTTTGCTGAGGTTGGTTTCAGCAGCTCCTTTAGCAATGGGGATAGTTTTCTAAAGAGGGGTGCTCTAGGGCTTCAATTGGGCTAGCCAGTGGGTCAGCCTAATTGCTTAAGTTGAAGGCAAAAGACCTCAAGCCTCCAATAGGATTGGGACAACTTAAATGGGCTTAATTGGGTGTTTAACCACCTTTGGCCTCCTCGAGTTGGTGTTTTCCGAAAACCCAGGTGGTGGCTGGCCAATGATCAGTCACCTCTTGGCTCAGGGTGGCCAGGGGGTGCTTAATTTTGATTTACCCCCATAGGCAAGAAATGATGGAAAAGATTTTTAGCTTAAGACCCAAATATGGGAAAAAAACCCCTTAATTTAGGGGCCCATTGGTCCATAGCTTGGCTTGGTGGGTTTTACATGGGTTAGCCTGGTACAAAGGAAGGGCTTAGTGGCTATGGTGGTCTTTGGTTGGCCAATTTGGCTTGATTGAAATGATTTTGAGTTCAATTGGGGATTCAATTTGAAAGATTTTAAATTTTGATCACTTTGGGCATGTTGGGCTAGACTTGGGTCTATATTGGGCTAGGCTTCGGCTAAGTTCAAATTAAAATGGTCAACATAAATGTCATGAAAAGTTTTCAACATAAATTGGGTGTCAATTTTGGGGCTAAGGTAATCAATTTGATGGAATTTTGGGGTATAGCCAATTTGGGGTAAATTTAAGGCTTTTGGACTTAGGTCAAAATTAAATAAAATTGAGGCTTCACCAAGGCCAATTGAAGGCCAAGTTTGATGTATATGAGTGTTATGAAGAGTTTTCAACATAAATTGTGGCAAATTAAGTGGAATGTGGGTTCAATTTGGTGAGATTAGGTCATGTGGCCAAAATTGAGGGTTGCCTTACATCAAAATTGGGCTCAAAGCATGGGCCAATTAAACTTGGATTTGGTTTATATTGGTCATATGAAAGGTGAATTTGTGTTTTGAATTGAAATTGGGGGAGATTTGGACCAAATTGATCGACATTTGTGGTAAATTTGGGGAAATTTGGCCTTTAAAGGTAATTTGGGGGTTTTGGTCAAAATGGTCAAATTAGTCAAATTGGGTCATGTGGCAGTTGAGAAAAATGATTTTTTGGGATTTTTTTGGAATTTTTGGAATTTTGGGCTAAGAAGTGGCATTTTAGTAATTTGGTAATTTTTTGGTGATTTTGGGTAATTTGGATGTTTTCAAAAGGTTTGAAATGATTTTTGAACAATCTTGGAGTGTTTTGGGTAAATTTGGGAATTTTGGCCAAATTTAGGGTTTCAAGGGTACTTAGGTAATTTGGGAGAGTTTAGGGGCCAAAAAGATAAGGTGGGTATTTTTGGTAGAATTGTGGTGCCAACCACCATAAATGAACTATGGACCAAAGGAAACCCCATTTGGGTCCTCTATATACTGGTCTTAGCTAAACCCTAGCCTAGGGCCAGTGGGTTTATGGGACCATCTACATGAGTCTCCCAAAGGATTAAGGGATCAAAGTTAAGAAATTTCAGGTTTGTATTTGTGAGTGATTGTGAGTAAGGTGAGTACCTTAGTTCTAGGCCAACACCCAGAGTCAACCCTAAGGTCAAGTAGTATTATGGGAACTCTCCTTGGGCTCCTCATAATGGCCCCACCTACTAAGTGCTAGAGGTTAGGACCACTATGTGGAACTTCAATTTGAGTAAAGAGGAGTTTGGAATTTCTAATGGCGAGGGTTCCTTTTCTAGTTTTCTAGGAATAGTCAACATGAAAGTCCTATGACTAGACCCTAGGAAACTAAAGAGGAAAAACAAGACCTCAACCAAAAGTGAGGTCAACAATAACTAACAATGAAACTAACAATGTTGGCATACCATGGAATACGCCACTCATTAACATTGAGCATATCTTCATCTAGAAAATGTTCATTAATCTCTTTTTTAAAACAGAGTGATTTTTCTAAGTCAAGTCTAGACAGATGATCAGCAATTTGAATAGATGATCAACTCCCTTCCTATCTACCATCCCAAATTCAAATTCTTTCAAAAGAAGAATACAACTTATAAGTCTTAGTTTTTCATCCTTCTTCTTCATTAAATACTTCATAGTAGAATGATCAATATGCACAATACATCTAGTTCCAATTAAGTATGATCTAAATTTATCAAAAGCATATACTACTGCCAATAACTCTTTCTCAGTTGTGGTATAATTAATTTGAGCTTTATTAAGAGTTTTATTAATATAGTAGATTACTTTGAAAATCTTATCATGCTTTTGTCCTAAAACAGCTCCAATAGCATAATCACTTGCATTAAACATCTGTTTAAAAGGTTTTTCCCAATCTGGAGAAATAATAATTGGTGCAATGACTAATTTTTCTTTTAATAATCCAAAATCTTTAAGGTACTCTTTATCAAAATTAAAAATTAAATCTTTTTCAAGTAAATGGCATGGAGGCTTAGCAATTTTTTAAAAGTCTTTAATATACCACCTATAAAATCCAGCATGTCCTAAAAAAACTCCTAATTCCCTTTGCACTTTTTTAGTAAGGTAAATTAGCGATCACTTGAATTTTTGTAGGGTCTACTTCCATACCTTTTTTTGAAATCTGATGTCCCAAAAAATTCCTCCTGCCACCATAAATTAGCATTTTTCCCATTTAAGGACCAAATTTTTTTCTTTAAATCCCTTAAGAACTTTTGATAAATGTTCTAAAATTGATTCAAATGAAGTTCCAAACACTGAAAAATCATCCATAAAACCTTCAATCCCATTGTCAATTAAATCACAAAAATTAGCCATCATACATCTTTGAAATGTAGCAGGGGCATTACATAAACCAAAGGGAATTCTTCTAAAAGCAAATGTACCATAATAACTGGTAAAAGTTGTTTTATCTTGATCCTCAGGAGCTATTTTCATTTGGTGATAACCAATATATCCATCCAAAAAACAAAAGTATTTATGCCCAGCTAGTCTATCAAGCATTTGATCTAGAAAAGGAAGTGGAAAATGAGCTTTCCTAGTGGCGAGATTTAATTTTGTATAATTAATGCATATTCACCATCTTGTGACTTGTCTTGTTGGTATTAACTTATTATGTTTATTCATACTCACAGTCACTCCTCGTTTCTTAGGAACGTAGTGAATCAGACTAAGCCATGCACTATCTGAACTAGGATAGATAATTCCAACATCAAACCAATTTAAAATTTCTTTCTTAACAACTTACATCATAACAAAATTTAATCTCCATTTAGGATCAACCCTGGGTTTGTATTTCTCTTCAATATAAATTATATACTTACAAATTGAAGGACTGTGTCCTTTTATACCAGCAATTGTTCATCCAAAGGCTTTCTTGTAACTCTTCAAAGTTTTAATTAAACTCATTTCTTCTTCTGTAGTTTATTTTGAGGAAATTATAACAGATAATGTTGAGGGATCACCTAAAAAGGCATACTTCAAATGTTTAGGAAGTAACTTCAGCTCAAGATTATCAAAATTTTCAATTGATGGACATACAATTTATCTTTTTCTGTCGTGTCCAAAACTTCAAAACTTTCTCAAACATAATTTGAATCATCCTCGTAAAAATCTTTGCATTGATCTAATTCCTCTTCATTCTCATGATCCAACTCTTTCACTTAATATTTCTCTTCATAAGATGTTTTAAAAAGACATTCACTTAGATATCTTATTACATCCATTATATAACATTCATCATCTTTACCTTTTGCTGAGTATTTCAATGATTTGGAAATATTAAAGGCAACTGACTAATCATTGACGTGATTCTCTTTTCTACACATCTATCATTGCTCTTTCTATAGCTAGGAAAGGTCTCCCCA
The DNA here is from genome assembly GCA_002079205.1 of Phalaenopsis hybrid cultivar. Taxonomy (NCBI): domain Eukaryota; kingdom Viridiplantae; phylum Streptophyta; class Magnoliopsida; order Asparagales; family Orchidaceae; genus Phalaenopsis; species Phalaenopsis hybrid cultivar. Next base: position 87,225 of record JXCR01133523.1, read on the forward strand.
AAATGATAGGTATCTCCTTATCTTCCTCTATATCTAGCATAATGAAATCAACATGAAAGATAAATTGATCCACTTTCACTAAGACATCTTCTATAACTCCTTTAGGATGGGTTATCGAATGATCTACTAACTGCAGAGTTATAGTAGTAAAAGATATTTCTACTAATCCCAATCTTTCAAATATTGATAATGACATAAGTTTGATGCTTGCACCTAAATCACAAAAAGCTTTCCCATAAAATCTGTCTCCTATTGCACACAGAATTGTGTAGCTACCAGGATCTTTAAGTATTTCAGTAAGTTTTTTCTGAATTATAGTATTGCAGTCCTCACTAAGTGCAACGTATCGTTATCTTCAAACTTCATTTTCCTGTTAAGAATATCCTTCATAAACTTCACATATCTTGGCATTTGTTCTAAGGCTTTAAAAAATGAAATATTAATTGTATGCTTTTTAAATATTTTTAGAAATTTTGAAAATAGTTTATCCAACTTTTTTTGATGGAGCCTCTAAGGAAATGGAGGTGGTAGTTTTTCCAAGTCAACTTTAAGTGGATATGTCTCTCTAAGCTTTTTTGAGTGTCCTCTTCAGGCTCGTCAAATTTTTTTTTCTCTCTACTTCAGTCTCTTTTTGAACTCTACCTTTGAAATCTATTTCACTTCTAAGTTTAATAGCTTTTACTTGCTCTTTGTATTGGTCTATTGGATTTACTTCTATATTATTAGGAAGTGTTCCTTAGGATCTATTATTTAATGAATTTGCTATTTGTACGAACAAATTCTTAATATATACAATTGTTGCTCCTTTACTTTGTATCTGATTTCCCATTTGTAACACCACTTCTTCTATAGAAAAATATTTCTCCTTAAATTATGGATTATTGTTAAAACCTAAAGGATTAGTAGGTCTAACTTACTATTCCCTTGGTTGTTCTAGTTTCCCAATGAGTTTACTTAGTTGTTCCCCCATTGTTGATTATTACCACTTGAAGTATTATTTCAATTAAAGTTGGGATGGTTCTTTCAATCAGGGTTATAATAGTTTGAATATGGGTTATTCTGCTTGTTGTTTATGGCATTCAAAATTTCTAATAATGCTTAAGAATCAACCATTTGGCCTAATGAATACTCTTCAATCATTGCAATCGGGGTAGAAAAGTTCATTCCAAATTGGTCTAATTTTCTTAAAATTGCAGCAACTTGATTTGCTAACATGGCAAAAGCATCAGTTTCATGAATATTGGCTACTTTATTAAGAATTAACCTTTCATAAGGTCATTAAAAATTACTTGTAGTCATCTCTTTAATTAAATCATAAGCGTCATGAAAAGGTTTTGACATCAATGAACCACCAATAGCGGCATAGATAATAGATCTAAGAGATCTAGCTAATACATTATAAAAGCTTTGAATTATTAACCAATCTGGTATAACTTGGGATGAACACTTTCTTAAGAGTTCTTTAAATTCTTCTAATGCTTCATAAATAGATTCCCTTTCAAACTGTCAAAAAATATAATTTCATTTCTAAACTTTGCAGTTTTTTATGGTGGAAAATATTTTGCAAGGAATTTATGCGCTAAATCACCCCAAGTTATGATAGATCCAGGTGAGAACAAAAGTAACCATATCTTAGCCTTATCCCTCATGAGAAAGAAAATAATCTGTCTTATAGCGTCATCTCATACATCATCATATTTAAAAGTAGCAAATAATTCTAAAAAAATGACAAGATGTAAATTTGGATCTTCAGTTGGTGCTCCCCCAAATTGATTATTTGATATAGCGAGTTTAAGTGCAAATTAATTAGCCACTACAGCGGGTTTTTGAATACTATAATGAAGTTCATCCACCGTATGGTCTGCATAATCTCTTAAAGGTCTAAACTCATCAGCATTTTGATTATTTTTAATTGCCATTTTCTAAGATTTTTAAATTTTTTCAATAATTTTTAATTTTTTAATTTTTCTAATAGTTCTTTTTAATTCAGAATTATAGAGCAAAAGTTCTGTGAAACCTGAACTACACATACATTACTATAAAACACATAAAATAAAAAAAAACACACAAACAAGAACTCTATATAAAAACAACACTACAATATTCCTATAATAAATCTAAAAGTTTAAATACGACTTCATCAAAATATAGAAATTTTTCTTTCTAAATTTTTTTAAGAACTTTGTAATTATCCCTGACAATGACACCAAAAACTTGATCCTGATTCTCTATATAGATGTCAAATGTGATGTATGTGACTATATGCTTAATTTCCTTAATAATGATTCTTACTTTGCAACAAAGCCAAAAATTGATCCCAAGCAAAAACTAGGTAAATTTTTCACTATGAAGCAAATAAGAATATAATTATAATATTTAATAAGGAATACTACACAAGTATACGTATTGTTATAAAGTAATATAGAACTTTTTGATTGAGCCCCGAATACCCATAGGGATAACTAACAATATGCAACTTTATAAAATTGTAGAAATTAGATAGCAAAATTTCACTTAGCAAAGTACTCTTAAATAAACTCTAGATGCTATAATGGGAATAAAAATTTGATTCTTTTTTTAATTTTGATAATTGAAAATAAAGTAAGAAACTAATTAACTTAACAAAATACTTGTAAGATGAAGGAAATATAAATAAAATATCATTTTCCTTATCATGAATCAATAACAAGTAAAAGAATTATTTTGTGGAAGTATTATAATTATGTTGTGCCATATAGGAGCAATAATATTCCTTACCCTTACTAGAGATGCCCTAAAGAACATTGGCTAATCTTTAGTTTGAATAGTCTTGAAGATGGGTTAGGTAGGGAAGATACTAGCTCTCACTCTAGAGTTCCCTCTTCCCCCTCCACTTAGGGGCCAATATCTCATATCAGAACATAAAACTATAAATCAAATTAAGGGCTCTAGCCTATCACTCTAAGGTCATCTAACTCTATACCCTTCAAATTTTATTTCCTTATTTATTTGCACTCAACCCATGAACTACATTCTCATCCATGAAATCAAATGTTATTCTTACCATTTTTTGATTGGCACAATACCATCTTAGATCTTACAAGTTCTCACAACAGTTATTAACATCTTAATTGGCCAAATCAAGAAGTAAATGAAATACACGGTTTAAAATCATGACAACTTATTCCAACAATAAAGTGTAATACTTCACACAACTTCCTTTCAATACTTAATCACTTATCATTTTAAAGAAAAAGATAAAGAAAAATACTCATAATTCATGGAGTAAACACAACCACACTTATGTTTAAAAGTAGAAATCATGCAAGCAAACAAGAAGTCTAAATTAAAACCAAATACAATAGCAAAGATAAACACTTATCTCAAATCATCCCCACCAAATGTCTTGAAGTTCCTTTGAATTCTCTTCCTTCACTCACAATACAAACTAAAACTCAAAATAAAAAGAAAAGGTGGTTAGCGGCGGCGACGGTTACTTTGGATGAATGGATGATGATTGGAGATTGGCCTCTTCCATTGATGATCCATGTCTTCTTTAATAAAAATCCAAGAGGTGCCTTGGTGTCTCTTCAAAACGTGTCTTCATTCAATGAATCTCTTAGAAGTTGCCTCCTCTCAAAAGCTAATTGGATGAATTTTTTTGTATATGAACTATTTCTCATGTTTTTACTAAGGTTTGCTTCAAAAACCTCTCCAAAAATTCGTCCAAATTCAATGAATAATAAAATGATTACTTCTAGCACTTAAGCACGGGGTACCTGGTGCTTAGTCTTGACTTATAACTGGCGCATAAACACCAGTCCTGGGCTCTTAGGTGCCTCAGTTCATTTTTGCATCTTCTTCATTGTTGCTCCAAATTTGATCATTTTTCACTCCTTTTACCATTTTTCATTCATTTGATTGCACCTGAAAGAAAAATAAACAAATAACTTTCATTAAAGCAAAATATCTCAAAAATAGGTATATAAATTTGTACATAAAGACTAAATATTTTATGTATATCACTGGGCTTTAATGTTCACAATTTATTTTGTGTCATAGGCCTCTTTTCTATTTGTCTTCCTTAACTTAGGAGCCATAAGAGTTCTAAAAATTTAAATAATTTCCACATAAATCTGCAATAAAGATAGAGTAAACAACTAAAATCAAAATCATTACTAAGAAATTTCACACCATGGACTCTTCGCTAGGTTTCTCTAAAATTTTTAATTTTCAGATTTCACATAATGTAGGAGAAATACATGGTAAAAATAAAAAATTTCTTGGTTAAAGTAAAGCTCTTAGCAAGAGAAGATGAAATCCATGATTTTTAAGCCTCAAAATTACCTCAAATCTAAGTATTAAGAAACCCTAAGTAGCTTTTCGGCCTTAGTCGCAAGGTAGGAGACGAACTGAAGCAAAAAAATGGATTTAATGTTCGTTTTCAAGACTTTTAAGGTCTCTGCCGATTTGGCACCTACGCGTCAAAGCTCAAAATTTCAATTTTCAATTTTTCTGTAAGAAGTGTTGTATACCAAAGCACTCCATTCTCTAATTAGTTTTAGTTTAAATTCACCATTCTCTCCCAAAAACACCCAGATTTCCTTAAAATCATGAATAGTTAAACCCCATTTTTACTGCTTAGGTTGTCTCCTACCCCTAGACTACGGCTGAAAATCAACTTAGGGCTTGTTATTTCTTGGATTTGAGGATTTTAAAGGCTATAAAAGTCATAGATTTTATCTTCTCTTGGTAAGAGCTTCACTTTAGCTTTGAAATTTTTTATTTTCACCATGGATTTTTTCTACATTATGAAAATCTGAAAATTTGATGTTTTTGTGAAGAAATTTAAAGAGAACCCTTAGTGAAAAGTTTCTTACCATGTCTTCCTATATTTTGAGTCTAGATTATGATATTGTAAATTTATTTAGAAATTTATATGGCTTCAAGAGAGAAAAGAGGAAAGGCTTTAGGAGTTTTTGATGCAAGATGTTTTGTTAATTTGAAGGCTCAGTATAATTACGATACTCAGATGGGTACAAGAAAATTGATTTAGCAACGTGCATTTTCAAACCCAGGAGGTTCTATTGAAAGGTTGATCATTGCTCGCAATAGGGAGACTTTTTTCTACTTCACCGTAGTAACAATTGTTCCTATCTTTTTGAGAATTTTATGTTAATCTTTGAGTGACATTTGATGAGCACGTTTATGTTAGAGGGAAGAATGTTGAATTTACTCGAGAAAGGATCAATGCACTATATAGGTTGCGTAACAAATTTCATTATGAATATTCTGCATTTGTGATTTTTGATTCATCACTTATGAAGTAATTGCCTATCTTACTGATGGAAGGGGAGAATGGAAAATTAAGAATAATCACTAAGTAAATTTCTTCACTTCCATTTAAGGGTGTAATCTAAAGCATGCCACTACAATATTTTTATGGAACTACTTCCATTTAATCACAGTAATTAAGAAACCAAAGAGAGTGGTATTGAATTTTTCCATTCAACAAATTAAGGTTGTTGATATTGGTGCTCTCATTCTTCATAATGCTCAAAGTATTGCTAGAAGTGGAACCACTAGTATTTTTGGTTATCCTACCCTGATTTTCACCGTATGCGAATAAACAGGAGTAGAGTTTGATAAGGATAAAGAAATGTTACAGCCACTTAAATCCATTGGGAAACCCATAGTTCATAAATTAGAGTCATTTGTTGGATCTAGAACTGGAAGTAGAGATCAACCTTCTACATCACCTGTAGGACCACCTACTTCCCATACAATCTCACTTGAAAATATTATGGAACCGTTAATGATTCAATAATCATATATAGTAGCAATTTAGAATAAAATAGGTGGTTTGGAATCAAGGGATGTTCAAAATGATGATTATCAGCATAGAAGAGTACAACATGATATTTAATATCAAGAGGCTATGGCTAGATGTCTTAAGGCTGATCATACTGCAGAGTTTTCTACGTGCCCCAGTTTTACGTCTTATGGGCAAGAAAACTTTGAAGATTTTAAAGAAGAAGAAGAAGAAAAAGAGGAAGAAGAAGAGGAGGAAGTTGATGAATGATGATTTGTTGGGGTATTATCTGTTTTCCTTCCTTGATGTTTGTTTTGTTTTATTGTTGTTGTTATAATTTGAACTTTAATGTGTTGGTTTTATTTGTAAGTGGTATTATTAAACTTTTTAATGTGTATAGATTTAAATTGTAGATTTTTTAATATTTTTGTTTCTTTAATTTTCTGCATATGTTTTAATTCATCTTTTGTTAGCAAATCATGTTGATATATTATGTTAAATTTAATACTTTAAAGCTTGTACTTTTTAAATTAGTACTTGCAATGTGGCAGAGCCAAGTTTCATGTTCAGAACCCTTTACAAGTTAATCTTATTTTTATGCATTTATTGTTTACTTTCCACCTACAATTTTGTTTTGTATTGAATACTTTACTTATTACTAAAAAAAATCTAAGTTTTGGTGAAAGAAAATTTTTCTTTAGGAAAGAAGTAAACAAAATTTTATTTGTCCTCAATTATCTATATATTTTAAAAAATTAATTTAACATGACCTTTACTATTAGAGGCTAACTTTAGATAACTATATTTCTTTTAAATATTATAGTAAATTTAATAAAAAAATCTTTAATAATGAAGGAAAATTCTAGAGTTATGATATTTAGTACGAAAGGATAAGACTATGTTTTTTCTATTTAAAGTAAAGGAAATTATATTTTTGAAGTATTAAGAATCTTAGAGTTTCATATAAGAGGAAGAGAATGACACGTTATAAAAAATATTCGAAGCTAATATGAATCTATATAGTGAAGGAGGGTAAGAAGTTTTTAGCTTCAAGAAGAGGATAGTGAAGTTCAAAGTTATTAAAAGCTATCCAAATATAATATTCCACGCATGAAAAAGAAAAAAAAAAGAAGAAAGGATTGAAAATGATCCTAAAGAAAAAGAAAAGATAAAGGAAAGAAAAATGAAAAGAAAAGAAAAATATGTGAGGAAAAGCATGAAGAGATACCTAATCAAAATTTGGCTTCACTAGAATCAACTTAAAGAAAAAGGCTTTATTACCTTTTCGAACCTTTTATTTGAGTATTAGAATTTTTACTAATAAAGTTCTCATGAAATTCTTTTTCATATGGACATTCTAAGTATCTTTGATATGATAAATTAGAGTTCTTCTTGAAATGATTAGAGACTCGGAAATCTTAGACTTGACTGCTAGGTGTTCTTATACTTTTTGTTTTAACCTAAGTTATTAATAGTTTTTCTTAAGTTATAATATTATATTTTTTAAACAAAATTATAGAAGTTTATAGGTTAATCTCGACCATAAGTTATAGTTTTTATGTAGTAAACGAGTCACTTGAGGACAAGTAATATTTAAGTTTAGAAGATTTTGAAGCACCAAAAAAATGTGCAATTTTATGTATACATTTTATACTTAATTTTGGTGATATTGCACTTTAAAGATGGTTAGTTTCATGTTTTGTTGCAGGTGTATTGATTTTAGGAATTTGGAGCAAAAAGGAGAAAAAAGAAAGAAATTTGGAGTCAAAATGCAGATTTTCAACATCCTGGTGCTAGAGGTGCCATTTTACAGAGAAGAGGTGTCGGAGGCTACAGAACTGGCACCAGAGATGCCAGAATCCAGATAGAGCGCAAAACTCTAGTAAACTGGTGCCAGAGGTTCCAGAGAAGAATTAAGATGAATTGTGGTGGTTATTGAGAATTTTTAGAAGTTCTAGAAGGCTCCAAGTAATTCAAACGCCCCATAGAGTGGTTCAATGCATCTAAACACTTTGGAAAGGCTCTTGAATGAAGAGTTATGTCTCTTGGATGAAGGGATTTGTCTCTTGATGTGAAGAGGTGTGCCTTTTGGGAAAAAGATGAAATTTTGAATTCCTTCAAAGACTAGTTCGGTGTGTCAATTAAAAGAAGAAGTCTAGTGAGATCTTGGGTGGTGTGATAGAGTGAAGGTGGTGTGAGAAGTCTGGAGATAAGGTTTAGATTTTGGAGAGGATATTTTCTAGAGTTATAAGAGGAGAGAGAAGGTGAGAGACTTCATCTTCATTGCATTTCTAAGAATGAATTGAGTGTGATTGTAAAGTGAAAAAGTGCTTAAAGGGAACTTTAATGGATTTACTTGAGGAGGAGTGTAAGATAAGTTGTGTTCTTTCCTTTCTTTTTTTTGTAAACCTACTTTTATATATATAATCCATATTTTGTTGTATCCTTCTCATGAATTCTAAGTTGTACTAATTATGCTTCTCCCTACAAAGAGATATGAATGAATATTGTTGTGCAAGGTTTTAAATGTCAAAAAATTGTGATAATTTGAGCAATGATCTTCGTTTATTTTTTGGTTTGGTCAATTGAAACGTTAAAATTGCTTGAGAAACATAAGATCCAAAATGGCTATACTTTCTATAACAAGATAAAGGTCACATTCAATTTCATTAGTGAGAATGTAATCCATGGGTTTGAGTACAAATAAATAAGGAAATATATTTTGATGGGCATATAATTGGAGATTTTAGGGTAACAGTCTAAAATCTCCAATTTGGTCCAGTTGCTTAGAAATTAAAGAGAGAGTGTTAGTCCTCAGGGGAGGGAGAAGTGGGAGCTCTGGAGTGCGAGCCAGTATCCTCTGAACCTTACCACAGATTTAGGGACCAAAATCAGCATTAGCCAATGTTCCTTTTGCACTCAACAGAGGGAAAAGAATAGGAATGATCTTATTCGGCCCAATACAATTTTATATATAATTTAAATGTTTTTAATTACTTCACTAACCACAAACTCAGTGTAAAGGGGAAGGATTCTTTCTTAAATTTGAACTCTTTGTTACAAAACTTTGTTTATTCTTAGTAAGTTTAACTTTGAAGTTTGGAAAATAGCTTAGTTGACTTAGTTATTTTAACTACATTTCATTTAGCATACATTAAATTACCTTAGATTAGTTTTTCTTACTTAAGTTTTTATAGTTTAGATATTGTGTTTTACATTATAACCATAAAAATTTCCATCTTCGTGTGAGATCGATACTCTGGACTCTAATAATGCTCTTTATTACTTGAGCGATACATATACTTATGTAAATATTAGGTTTGGTTGCTTAATGATTTTAAAATATAAAATTGTTTATATTGAAGTTATTTTTATTATGATTGATCTGCATATTTATTAAATGTGTTGTCATGTATGTGTTGTATTATTGAAAGATATTTATAACACATACTCAAAAACTCACATTAAGTTTTTGGCATCGTTGCGAGGGAGATAATGGTAAATTACTTTATAATTTAGAAGACTGTGTTTGAACTGAAAACTTATATTAATAAAAACAGCACATTAATTAATATTTTTATATTTTAGGTTGTTTGCTTATTATAATTACTTATTGTGTTTGTGTATGCATAGTTTAAGTTCTGAAGATTTAGTACCTTGCGATTCAGAGTTAGAAAGAACTATTAGAAAAATTCGAAAATAATAAAAACAATTGGAAATTTTCAAAAAAATGGCAAACAAATGGCAAAAAAACTTAAATAATCTAGGAATAGAAAATGAACATCATCAGAGACCTTTTAAGAGATTATGATTATGATAATCCTACACCAGATGAAATTCATTTGAGTATAAAAAGCCCAGTTGTAGTTGCTAATTCATTTGAGCTTAAACATGTTATTATCCAAATGGTACAAAATAACCAGTTTGGCAGAACACCGACTAAAGATCCTAACTTACATCTTGTTAGTTTTCTAGAATTGTGTTCTACCTTTAAATATGATGGAGTGTCGAATAATGTCGTCGGACTTAGACTTTTTTTCTTTTTCATTAAGGGATAAAGCTAAGATAATGTTAAACTCATTAGAACCTGGATCTATTATAACTTGGGGAGAATTATTACAAAAAAAAATTTCTAAATTTTTCCCACCATAAAAAACTTCTAAGCTTAGAAATGATATCATTTTTTTGCTAGTTTGGAAGAGAATGAAATTATGAAGCTTGGGAATGATTTAAAGATCTCCTTAGGAAGTGTCTACTCCATGTGTTACTAGATTGGTTAATAATTCAAACTTTTTATGATAGATTAGTTGGATCTCTTAGATCTATAGCTGGCGTTGTTGCTGGTAGATCATTAATGTTAAAAACATTCAATGAAGTATATTTTTTAATTGAAGAGATGTCTATTAATAATTTTCAATGGCCTTCTAAAAGGGTAACTCCGAAAAGAGTAGTTAGTATTCATGATTTTGATGCAAATATCTATTTTGCCTGCTCATATTGTTGCAATATCAAAGAAGATAGATCAATATGGAATGAATTATTCTTAGCACCTCCTATGCTTGAGGAAAATTCATTATGACAAATGATAAATTCTCAATCATCATATTAAACTTTAAATAAACAATCAAAATAATAATCTTTATTCAAATTATTAAAATATTGGTTGGAAAAATCACCCTAATTTCAGTTGGAGTAATAACTCTAATGTTGTGAATCCACAACAGGGGAACAATTCAGTGAACCCAATAAGAAATTCCAACAATGAGGGGAACATTAACTATAAACCTTATTATCCTCTAGGTTTTAATAGCAATTCATAAAGTAAGGAGAAGAAATTTTCAATGGAAGAATTAATATTACAAATGGGAGCACAGTTACAAAGTCAAGGAACTGCAATTAGAATCGTGGAAAACCAGTTGAGATGTATTGCCACTACACTTAGCAAAAGACATTCATGAACTTTGCCTATTAATGTTGAAGCTAATCCCAAAGATCAGAATAAAGAGAAAATCAAGGCTATTCAACTAAGAATGGAAAAGAAATAGAGACAAAAGTTCAAAAGAGATTGAAGTTGAGCAAGAAGGGGTGGAAAATAAAAAGTCTAGTAAAGATTTTTATCTTGAGTTAGAATATCCTATTAAACCATTGAAAATTAATATAGAAAGACCACCACCTCCATTTCATCAAAGATTGAAGTAGTATAATAGAGATAACCAATTTACAAAATTTTTAAGAATATTAAAGAAATTTACGATAACCATTCCATTTGCTGAAGCCCTGGAACAAATGGTAAGCTATGTAAAGTTTATGAAGGAAATACTTCATAAAAAAAGAAAGTTTACTCACAATGAGACTGTTGCACTCAGAGAGGAGTGTAAAAACATAATTCTAAAAAGCCTCCTAAAAAATTTAAAGATCTTGTTAGTTCTACTACTCATTCTGCTACTGGCTAAATATTTTTTAGAAAAGCTATATGTTATTTAGGAGCGAGCATTAATCTTATGCCTCTATTAATTTTTACAAGGTTAGGTTTAGGAGAAATTTCACATACTGCTGTAACTTTTTAGTTAGCTTATCATTCAATTACCTATCCTAAAGGAGTTATAGAAGATCTTTTCGTAAAATTTGATAAATTTATCTTTCTTGTGGATTTTATTGTGTTAGAAATGAAGGAAGATGAATAAATTCCTATCATTTTAGGAAGAAAATTTTTTGCCACTGAAATAGCTTTAATAGATATGCAGAAAAGAAAGTTAACAATGTGTGTTAGTGATAAAAAAGTTACATTTAATATCTTAAAATCAATGAGATGGCCAATAAAAGAAAGATAAGACAAATGCTTCAAAATTGATATTAATGATTATTTAAGAAATGAATATTAATCTTATGCCTCTAGCAAAAAGAGGGAGTATTAATATGATTCCTCTATTGATTTTGAAAAGATTGGGTTTAGGAGAAATTTCACTTACTACTGTAACTCTTCAGTTAGTTGATCATTCAATTACTTATCTTAAAAGAGTTATAAAAGATCTTTTGGTAAAAGTTGATAAATTTATCTTTTCTATGGACTTTATTGTATTAGATATGGAGGAAGATAAGGTAATTCCTATCATTTTAGGGAGACCATTTCTTCTCACTGAAAGAGCTTTGATAGATGTGTAGAAATGAGAGTTAATAATGAGAGTCAGTGATCAAGAAGTTACATTTAATATCTCAAAATCAATGAGATACCCAATAAATGGTAGAGATGATGAATGCTTCAGAATGGATATTAATGAGAATTTAAGCAATGAATATTTTATAGATACATTTGAAAAGAAAACTAAAGAAGAACATTTTTAGTATGAAAATGAGGATATAATTCAAGATAAATCTATAGAAGTGAGTAATAAAGAATTGCATTATGTTTATGAACAATTTGAATTATTAGATCCTTTGAATAGTAACAGAAATTTGAATTCTTCAATTGTTAAACCTCCTGAACTAGAAATAAAAACACTTCTCACACATTTAAAATATGCATTTTTAGGATATGCATCTACATTACCTATTATCGTATCCTTAGAATTAACTGAAGCATAAAAAAAAAGTTGTTGAAAACTTTAAGAAGATAGAAGAAAGCCTTTGGATGTGCAATAACTGATATCTAAAGAATCATTCCCTTGATTTGTATGCACAGAATTTTATTGGAAGAACATTATGAACCAAAAGCTGATCCTCAAAGGAGATTAAACCTTATGATGAAAGAATTTATTAAGAAAGAAATTCTAAAATGTTTAGATGTTGGAATAATAAATCTTATTCCAAACAGTGCTTGGGTGAATCCAATTCACTGCGTTCCTAAGAAAAGGGGTGTGATGTTGTGACAAATGAGAATAATGAATTAATACCAACAAGATAAGTCATTGGTTAGTGAATTTGCATTGATTATAGAAAATTAAATTTGACCAACAGGAAAGATCACTTTCCTTTACCTTCTTTGGACCAAATGTTGGATAGGCTAGCTGGGCACATTTTTTTTTGCATTTTAGATAGATATATCGGCTATCATCAAATTTCTATTTATCCTTAGGATCAAAAGAAGCAAATTTTACTAGTCCTTATGGTACTTTTGCTTTTTGATGAATGCTCTTTGGTTTAGTAATGCACCTGCAACATTTCAAAGATGTATGATGCCAACTTTTAGTGAATTAATTGAAAAGGGGATAGAAGTCCTTATAGATGTTTTTTTTTGTGTTTGGAACTTCATTTGAAACATTTAAAAATCATTTAGAGAAACTTTTAGAATTATGTGAAGAGATAAATTTAGTATTAAACTGGGAAAAATGTCAATTCATGGTTGCAAGATGAATTGTACTTGGGCATAAAATTTCAGAAAATAGCATGGAAATAGATCCGAAAAAAATTCAAGATATAGCTAATCTACCTTGACCTGCTACTGTAAGAGGAGTTATAAGTTTTTTAGGACACGCTGGTTTTTACAAGAGGTATATAAAAGATTTTTCAAAAATTACAAAGCCTTTATTCCAACCATTGGAAAAAGATACAAAATTTGATTTTAATCAAGAGTGCCTTAATGCCTTTGAAACAGTAAAGTAAAAATTAATCACAACCCCTATAATTGTTTCAACTTATTGGGAGAAACCATTAGAGCAAATGTGTGGTGCATGTGATTATGCTAATGGAGCTGTTTTAGGGCACAGATATGACAAAATTTTTAAAGTGATATATTATGTTAGTAAAACTGTCAATGATGCTCAAATTAATTATTCCACTTCTAAAACAGAGTAATTAGCAATTGTTTATGCTTTTGATAAGTTTAGGGCATATCTGATTGAAGCTAAATGTATTGTGCATACAAAATACTCTACTATAAAATATTTGATGCAAAAGAAGGATGCAAAACCAAAATTAATTAGAGGGGTACTTCTGATGCAAGAATTTAAATTTGTAATAATAGATAGGAAATGATCTGATAATCAAATATTTAATCATTTATCTAGACTAGAACAAGAAGATACATGTGATCTTGAAAGAGAAATTAATGAAACTTTCTGGCTGAACAACTATATCTTGTTATAGAATGGGAAATACCATGGTATGCTGATTATGTGAACAACATTGTTAGTGATGTTTTACCATATGAACTACATTGTTAGTGGTGTTTTACCATGTTAAATGTGAAATATAAAGCATGGCACAACTTTATTTCTGCGAAACTACTTTCATCTAATCACCTTAGTGAAGTAACCAAAGAGAGAGTAGTAATGAATTTTTGCATACAGCAAATGAAGGCTATTGATATTAGTGCTCCAATTCTTCATAATGCTCAGAGTATTGCTAGAAGTGGAACCACTAGTGGTTTAGGTTATCCTGCCCTACATTTCACCTTATGTGAATAATCAAGAGTAGAGTTTCATAAGGATGAAAAAATGTTAATGTCACGTAAATCAATTAGAAAACCCACAGTTCATAAATTTGAGTCATTTTTTAGATCAAGAACTGGAAGTAGAGATCGACATTTTACATCAGCTGCAGGGCCATCAACTTCCAGTACTATCCACTTGAAAAAATTATGGAACAGTTAATGATTCAACAATCAGATATAGTAGCATTGCAGAATAAAATAGATGGTTTGGAATCAAGGGATGTTCATAATGATGATTATCACTAGAGAAGAGTTCAACATGATATTGCATATCAAGTGGGTATGGTTAGATATCCTTGGGGCGGTCGTTATGTAGAACTTCCTATATGCCCCAATTTTACATCTTATGTGAAAGAAAACTTTGAAGATTTTGAAGAAGAAGAAGAGGAGGAGGAGGAAGAATAAGAAGAGGAAGATGAGTGATGATTTGTTGGGGTATTTTTTTTTTTTGTTCGTTGATGTTTGTTTTATTTTTTTGTTGCTATTATAATTTAGACTTTAATGTGTTGGGTTTATTTGTAAGAGATATTATTAAACTTGTTTGTATGTATAGATAAAAATTGAAAATTTTTATGTCAGCATTATTTGTTTCAATAATTTACTGTGTATGTTTTTAGTTCACCTTTTGTTAGCAAATCCTGGTGATATATTATGTTTCATTTAATACTTTAAAGCCTGTACTTTTTAAATTAATACTTGCAATGTGTCAGAGCCAAGTTTCATGTTTAGAACTCTCTACAGGTTAGTCTTATTTTTATGCATTTACTCTTTTCTTTCCACCTACAATTTTTTTTTTGTACTTAATGCTTTACTTATTATTAAGAAAATCTATGTTTAGGGGAAAGAAAATTTTCTTTAGAAAAGAAGTAAACTAAATTTTATTTGTCCTCGATCAGCTAAATATTTTTAAGAAATTAATTTAACCTGACCTTTGGTATTAGGGGCTAAATTTAGACAACTATATTTTTGTTTTCAAATATTATAGTACATTTAAGAAAAAATCTTTAATAATGAAGGTTAATTCTAGAGTTAAGTTATTTAGTATGAAAGTATAAGACAATGCTTTTTCTATTTAAAGTAAAGAAAATTGTAATTTTGAAGTATTAAGAATCTTAGAGTTTCATATAAGAAGAAAAGAATGAGTCTTTATGAACAATTTTTAAAGCTAATATGAATTTATAAAGTTAATTAAACTAAGAAGTTCTTAACTTCAAGAAGATGATAGTGAAGTTCAAAATTATTAAAGGTTATCCGGATATAGTAAACATTATATGAAAAAGAAAAAAAATAGATGAAAGGATTGAAGATGATCCTAAAGAAAAATAAAAGAAAAATAAAAGAAAAAGGAAAAGAAAAGAAAAATATGTCAAGAGAAGCTTGAGAAATGCCTAACCCAAAATTGGCTTCACTTGAATTAACTTGACAAAAAAGGCTTTATTACACTTTCTAAACATGTTTTTGAGTATTAGCATTCTTACTAATAAAGTTCTCATAAAATTAGTTTTCATATGGACATTTTAAGTATCTTTGATATGAGAATTTACAGTTCTTCTTGAAATGAATAGAGACTCAGAAATCTTTGTCTACTAGGTGTTCTTATACTTTTTGTTTTAACCTAAGTTCTTAAAAGTTTTTCTTATGTTATGCTATTATATTTATTAGACAAAATTATAGAAGTTTATAAGTTAATCTCTACAAGAAGTCATAGTTTTTATGTATTAAAAGAATCTCTTAAGGACAAGTAACATTTAAGTTTAGAGCATTTTGATACACAAGAGAACTATGCAATTTTATGTATACATTTTATTCTTAAATTTGGTGATATTGCACTTTAAATAAGGTTATTTTCATGTTTTATTGTAAGAATATTTATTTTAGGTATTTGGAGCAAAAAGGAGCAAAAAGGAAGAAATTTGAAGTCAAAATGTATATTTTCAATTTCCTAGAGCTAGAGGTGGCAGAACTGGCAGTAAAAGTGCCATTTTATAGATAAGAGGTGCCAGAGGTGTTATAATCTAGAGAGAGTCTGAAACTCCAGTAAACTGCGATTGATGCGCCAGAACAGGTGCCAGAGACGAATTAAGACAAATTGTGGCAGTTATTGACTATTTTGAGAGGTTATAGAAGACTCCAAGTAATTCAAATGCCCGATAGTGTGGTTCAATGCATCTAGACACTTTGGAAAGGCTCCTGAACGAAAAGACATATCTCTTGGATGAAGGGATTTGTCTCTTGATGTGAAGATATGTGCCTCTTGGGAATAAGGAGGGAATTTTGAATTTCTGTGAAGAGAAGGTCAGCGCCCCATTTAAAAGGAAAAGTCTAGTGAGTTCTTAGGTGGTGTGGTAGAGTGATAGTGGCATGAGAAGTCCTGGAGAGAAGAGTTAGGTTTTTGAGAGGATTTTCTTCTAGAGTTATAAGTGGAGAGGGAAGGTGAGAGATTTCTTCTTCATTGCATTTCTAAGAGAGAATTAAGTGTGATTGTAAGGAGAAAAGTTCTTAAAGGGAACTTCAAGGGATTTGCTTGATGAGGATGTGAGATAGATTGTGTTCTTTCCTTTCTTTTTTTTTTGTAAACTTGTTTTTATATATGAAATCAATATTTGTTCATATCCTTCTCTTGATTTCTGAGTATTCTTCTTTATCCTTTTCCCTACGATGAGATATGTTTTTGTGAAGAATTAATATTATTGTGCAAGGTTTTAAATGTCAATAAATTCTGATTATACGAACTCTAATCTTCAATTCCTTTTTGATCTGGCCAATTGAAATGTTAAAATTTGTTGAGAAACATAAAATTTGAAAGGGCTATGGTTTCTCAAACAAGGTAAATGTCACATTTAATTTCATGTGTGAGAATGTAATCCATGGGGTTGAGAGCAAATATATAGGAAAATGTATTTTGATGAGCATAGAATTGGAGAATTTAGGGTGATAGACAAAAATCTCCAATTTTGTCCAGTTTCTTGAAAACTAAAGCGAGATTGTTAGCCCTCAGGGGAAGGAAAAGTGGGAGCTCTGGAGTGGGAGCCAGTATCCTCTCAACCTAACCATGGATTTAGCGGCCGAACTCTGGATTAACTAATGTTCTTTATGCACTCAACAAATGGTAAAGAATAGGATTGCTTCTATTTGGTACAATACAATTATATATATAAGTTAAATGATTTTAATTACTTCACTAACCATAAACTCATTGTAAAGGGGAAGGATGTTTTCTTAAATTTGAACTCTTCATCAAAAAAATTTGTTTATTCTTAGTAAGTTTAACTTTGAAGTTTAGAAAATAGCTTAGTTAACTTAAGCCTTTTAGCTACATTTCATTTAACTCACTTTAATTACTTTAGAATATTTTTTCTTACTAAAGCTTATATTGTTTAGATATTTTGTATTACATTGTAACCATAAGAATTTCCATCTCCTCATGGGATCAATATTCAGGACTCCATTAGAGCTCTTTATTGCTTGAGCGATATGTATACTTGTGTAAATATTAGGTTTGATAGCTTAAAGCTTTTAAAATATAAAACTATTTATACTAAAGTGATTTTTGTTGCGATTGATCTACATATTTACTAATTATGGTGTCATGTGTGTGTTGTATTATTGAAAGATATTTACAACGCATACACATAAACCCGCATCAGATGTACTTGTAAAAGTAGATAAATTTAACTTTCCTATGGATTTCATTATTTTAGATATGGAGGAAGATAAAGAAAAACATATCATTTTGGGGAGACCTTTTCTTGCCTTTGGACGAGCAATGATAGATGTATGAAAATGAGACTTGACTATGAGAGTTAATGATCAGGAAGTTACTTTTAATGTGTTAAAATCTATGGAGTATCCAACTAAAAGAAAAGATGATAAATTTTACATAATGGATATTACTAATTACTTAATTAATATTCATTTTCAAGAAAGATATGAAGTCAAAATAAATCAACAACAATTGGAGGATGAAAATGAAATTGATGATCAAGAAAAATAAAATGAGATAAATACTCAGGATTCAAATTTTGTTCATGAAAGTATTGAGATTTTGGACACTTCTAAATATAGTAAACCTCTGCTTCCTTCAACTGAAAAACCTCCTAAACTTGTGATGAAGGTGTTCCTCGCTTATTTAAAGTACATTTTTGAGGGACTTCATCTACATTACCTGTAATAGCATCATTTAATTTAGTTGTAGATCAGGATGAAAAAACAATGCACACATTGAAAAATCATAAGAAAGCCTTTGGATGGATTTTAGCTGATATTAAAGTAATTAACCCTTCAATCTATATGCACGGGATTTTAATGGAAGATGATAAAAAACCTAGGGTTTATCCTTAGAAAATATTGAACTCTATTATGAAAGAAGTTGTTGAAAAAGAAATATTGAAGTGGTTGTATGTTGAAATCATTTATCCTATTTTTTACAATGCTTGAGTCAGTTCAATCCATATTGTTCTTAAAAAAGGAGGAATGAATGTAATAGTGAATTAAATGAATGAATTAATTTCAATAAGATAAGTCACTGGACGATGAATCTGTATTGATTATAGAAAATTAAAGCTCGCCGCCAGGAAAGATCACTTTCCTCTAACTTTTTTAGATCAAATGTTGGATAGACTTACTGTGCACCAATATTTTAGCCTTTAGGATGGATATTCTAGAAACCACCAAATGCTCATAGCCCCTAAGGATCAAGAAAAGACAACATTCATAAGTGCATATGGGACTTTTGCTTTTAGAAGGATGTCTTTTGGTTTATGTCATGCATCTGCAAACTTTCAAATGTGCATGATGTCTATTTTTTGTGACTTATTTGAGAAAGAAATTGAAATTTGAATGGATGATTTCTTAGTTTTTGAGACCTCTTTTGATTCATGTTTAGATAATTTAGCTGATGTTCTAAAACACTGTGAAAAAAAAATTAGTTCTAAATTGGGAAAAATGTCAATTTTTTGTCATAGGAGGAATTGTGTTAGAAAAATGTCAAATTTTCGAACATGGAATGGAAGTAGATTTAGTAAAAATTCAAGTTATTGTTGAATTACCACCTCTTTCATTAGTGAGAGGAGTTATAAGTTTTGTAGGACAAGTTGGGTTCTACAGGCGGTATATTAAAGACTTTCCAATTATTATCAAGCCTCTTTGTCATCTTTTAGAAAAAGAAATGAATATTAATTTTAATGAGGAATGCCTAATTGGCTTCAATTTAATAAAAGAAAAGTTTATCAATGCCCCTATTATTATTTCACTTGACTAGGAAAAATAATTTGAATTAATGTGTAATGCAAGTGATTATGCTATTTGGGTTGTATTAGGGCAAAAATACGATAAGGTTTTTAAAGTTATATACTATGGAGCTCAAATTAATTATACCACTAGTGAAAAGGAGTTTGGACAATAGTGTATGCTTTTGATAACTTTAGACCTTATCTTATTCAGGAATAATGTATTGTGCATACTGATCATTCTGTTATTAAATATTTGATGCTGAAAAAGGATGTGAAACCACGACGAATTAGATGGTTTCTTTTAATGCAGGAGTTTGAGTTACAGGTAATGGATAGGAAGGGTTCTGATAATCAAATAGTAGATCATTTATCAAGGCTAGAATAGGAAAATTATGGTGATAATGATATTGAAATAAATGAAAATTTTCTTGATCAATAATTATACTTTATATCTAAGTATCATATTTCGTGGTATGTTGATACAGTTAACTATATAATTAGTAATACCCAATAGATTAGAAAGCCATCAAAAGAAGTCGTTCATTCATGGAGTAAGATTTAATTTTTGGGATTACCTTTGTTTATATAAATAAAGTAGATACATAATCATCCAAAAATGCGTACCAATTAAAGAAACTAAGGAAATTATTCAAAAATATCATGAGTCTGATTTTGGGGGACATTTTGGAGTGAGTAGAACTTCAATCAAAATTTTACAAACTGGATTTTATTCACCTACTTTAGTTAGGGATGTTTATATCATCTTTCGGGTATATATATATATATCTATATNAATTGTTGTGGATTATGTTTCAAAATTGGTTGACGTTGTTTCTTTACCCTATTATGATGCTTGAAGTGTTGTAAAATTTATAAAGAAAAATATTTTTTCTATATTTGGAATGCCAAGAGTGATCATTATAGATGGGGGAAGTCATTTTAAGAACTTTATAATTAAAACATTAATGAGGAAATATGGGATTAAACATCAAATTTCCACAACTTATCACACTCAAAATAGTGTCTTAGCAGAAGTATCCGATCATAAAATTAAAAGATAATTGGAAAATAATAAAAATCCTAATAAGAAAAATTAGTATGCTAGACTTGATTATGCATTATGAGTCTGTATGACTGTTTACAAAACTCTTCTAGGTATGTCACTATATAGGCTCATATTTTGGAAGGCTCATCACTTTCTAGTTGAGTTAAGACATAAAACTTATTTGGTGATAAAGAAATTTAAGTATAACATGAACGATGTTGGTGAGAAATGATTATTAAAGTTAAATGAAGTCGAGGAAATTAGAAATGAAATTTATGAGGATGCTAGAATTTATAAAGAAACGATAAAAAATTTGTATGCTTAGAAGATTTTAAGAAAATATTTAGAGCTTGAACAAGATTATTTACTATACAATAGTTGATTGAAATTATTTCCCAGAAAACATGAGTCCAAGTGGTCAAGGCCATTTATTGTAATAAAAATATATCAATATAGTGTTGTGGATATTAAAGATCCAAAAATTAAATGAATAATTAAAGTAAATGGACATCGACTGAAACATTACATTTGTGGAAACAAGCATTTTAATGAAGATATCCTTTTGTTGGTTCAAACAGAGTAAAAACATTGGATAAGTTGGGCTGATGACGTTAAACCAAGCGCTTTAGGGAGGTAACCCGTAGTTATCTGTATGAATTGATTTATGATTTTTGTTGTTATACAAATCGTGTGTTTTAGTGCTGATACCTACGAGATGTAAGGAGGTGCAAAACACTAATTTGATAATTGAAACGAGATTAGGATGTGAAAAATTTGATGCGAGGAGAAATCGTGTTTATTTTAACAGTGGCGCCTAGGCGCCAAACTTAGCGCTTGAGCGCCAACTTGCAGAAGGCTCGACACCTAAGTGCCAGAAACTGATGGCTATGCACCATAGTCATTGGGCGTGGTTAAAACCCCCTCAACAGTTTTAACCCATTTAATTCCTTTAAAATAACCCAAATCCTGTCCCTAAAGCCTGAAATTTAGTATCTAAGAATGGGAGAAGAACCTTTGGAGAGGAATTGAGTGCTTCATTAACTTTTCTTGTCTAAATGGAAAGTAAAAGTAATGCTGATGTAAATGAGAAAAATTTTATGCACAAGGACGCCCAAACTTACTATAACGACTTCCTTGCACTGAGTTTAAAGCAGATCACCAAAAAATTGATGAAATTTTAAGAAGGGGTTAGGAATTTTGAACAATAAGTTAAGCAACATGTATCACCAGTACGAGCATTTAGAGTGGCAGATGAAACTCTAATTCAACCACTTAGTGTGTTATCAAGAGTACCAGGTAAATATGCATCACGATGTTGACCTCATTTTTTATGAGGTCAAAGTATTCTCTTTAGGAACTTAGGATCTAGCCTTAGGACTTTCTTATGGACTATCTTAGAGGATTAGTGAGAGAACCCACACCCCACTTAGAAATTCAAAATAATTCTTGACTCCTTTTGTGAGGTCCCACATAAGTGGTCACAAGCCCCCAAATTTCATTTGGAATGGCTAAGAACAACATGTGGTGACTCAAGAGTGAATTAATATAGTTTCAATGCACCTAGGACAACCCTGGGTGGCTCAGGTTTGGTCTCATACACCCTTATACACACTTAACCCTTCGAACTTTCCACATCCCTTAAACCCTAAAATCACTTACACTAGACTTACCTCCTTAACTCTTTGAGAAACACACATGGATGGTCCCAATCCCTTATCCTTTGGCTAAGATGGCTAAGACCAACACGTGGAGAATCTAAAATGAGTTCTCATTTAGTATCATATGGTTCCAAGATGGCTAATCATGACATGCATGATCATCTTACATAATTTTTCTAAAATACCCCTAATGTTCAAAAATACCCAAAATTCCTCAAATTTCTAACTCCTCACCAAAAATCATTTCAACCAATTTCAAATTGTGCAAATGACCCAAAAATTACCAAATTGCCCAAAATTTTCAAAAATTGACCAAAATTCCCCAAATCCCCAAAATGCCCCTAGTGTTCAAGACGCCCATTTTCCACCCCAAATCATTTCTAAGCTCCATAAAAATGCGTAATTGTCCTAGAATACCCTAAGCCCCCCAAAAATAAACAAATTGAATTAAATTTTCAAAATTTACAAAAGTCACCCAAAAACCCAATTTACCCCCATCATTCACCAAAGCCATCCTAAACTCAATTTTACCATAGCCAAACCCAATTTTACCAAATTCAAACCTAAAATGAATTTTATTTTCATGACAACCCATTTTAGGTCAAACTTTGGACTTTTCATCAAATTATTTTATTCTCTATCGGTTATCAAATTAGAAGTTGTCGGTCGTCGGAATAGATATCTTGATGCCCGGTTTAAATTAATATATATATATATATATTAGCAAAAAGAGGCTCTTGTGTCCCCCTCCATGTTGATTACTTAAATTTCATCATTACATCAAAAGAGTGGGTTACATCAGGGAGAAGAGAGGGTAAAAGGCAACATCAAAATGGAAAGCAAGTTAAAGGAATACAAGACATGTCTAAAACTAGAAAATAGAAAACATCTAGCTCCTAGCAATTCTGAGGTAAGGTATATGTAATCTGTCACCCTTTATCAGGTCAGGCAAAACCTGTGTGGGGTTAGTAGCAACAGTTACTCTTTGGGATTCAGCACCTTCAATAGCTAGATAATTAGCTAGTTTGTTGCCCTCTCTGTAGTAAAAATAGTAGTTGACCTGTATCTCCTTGGTGATATGATTTATCTTTAGAATCCACTGTTGGATACGTCATGGGGGGGAGCTTTACCTGTCATGTACTCAATCAGCATTGAAGAGTCAACCTCAGCTTGGAGTGGTGTCCAACTGTTGATGGCAGCCATTTTTATGGCCCAATAAAGAGCGGCTGTCTCAGCTTCCAGGGCATCTTCAACAATAATTGGAGATTTGAAGAACTTTTTGCACCTACCTTTATGATCTTTGAACACCTCTCCAATACCTGCTATGTGAGCTGAAAAACTTCCATCAGTATTTACTTTTAAGTGGGGTTATTGAGGTTGTCCCCAATAAACCTTAATTACTTTTCTGCAAATCTGATCCTTGCTTTGGTTAATTTTTAGAATGTTTGAAAAGTCCTTCCAAATGATCAACTTTCTGATGTAAGCAAGACAATTAGCCTCTACTATTTCTTTAGTCACTATTTTTTCTTCATGCTTATTTTTGTTCCTTGCATTCCATATGAACCAAGCAGTGATGAAAGGGATTGTACCAAGTTTGATTCTTTGCCAATCTAACCAGCACTTCTTCAATTGTTCCCACCCTAAGTTAAGAGTGTTGATGTGGAAATTAGTTATCAAGGAACTCCAAACCTTTCTTGAGAAATCACACTGGAAAAATAGATGAGTGGATGTCTCTTCACTGCTCTGACAGAGTTTGCATTTGGAAGATCCCTTTGAGCCCTTTAACTTGAGAATATCATTTGTAGGTATTAAGTTATTTAGCACTCTCCAAGAGAAGAAGGCCATAGAGGGGGTTAGTAATTTGTTCCAAAATTTCTCTCCCCAAAAAGTTTCCTCCCAGGTGAACAACTGATTATAAATAGCTTGGGTCACACTTTGAGTGGAGTTTGCTTTAATAATCACCCTATCTTTTTTATTTCTATCAAATTGGATTTTTGATATATTTCTCATTGAGTGTTTTGTAACCACATTTTGGAGTGCTTCCTGAGACCAATTCTGCCCCTCCCAGCAATCTTTCACCATCAGGTTTTTGTCCAACATATCATCTAAGGGTTCAATTATGTTCTCTGGGCACCATTTGTCCTGCCATAAGTTGATGTTTCCTTGTCCCATCTCCCAAATGTATAATTTTTTAGCTTGTTCCTTCACTTTCAACATTTGTTTCCAGGTCTTAAAGTCCCCTAGTTTGGCCCTCACCAGGTTAGGGTGTTCAGTTTTGTAATATTTTGAGTGCATGAAATTTGCCCAGAGGTTGTCATTCTGTCTGAACTTCAGCAGAATTTTGCACATGCTAATTTGGTGTAGCTGTTGAAGTCGCTTGAAGCTTAAACCCCCATCATATAGAGGTTTGGTAGCTTTTTGCCAACTGGCCCAGATCATTTGTTTCCTTTGCCCATTCCATAAGAATCTGTTGAAGGTTCTTTCTAACATGAGTTGTGTGCTTTTCTTCATCACATCCACTTGTAATGTGTACAAGAAGAAAGTGGTTAAGATGCTTTTCAGCAAGGTTATTCTGCCTCCATTAGACAGGAAGGAATTTGTCAACCCTTGGAGAGTTGCAATGGTTTTATCCACAATTTCATTAAACTGTATTTGTTTGTTCCTTCCCTTAGTTAGATATACCCCCAAATGTTTGAAGGGGGTATCCATATCCTTGAATCCAGTGAGCTCTAATGTCCACTGTTTGCAGGAAGTGGAGCATTTCTTCATCAAACTAAATAAGGTGTCGAATGTCTTGTTTGGATTTGTTAACATATATGTTGTAATCTTTTTTGTTCCCTGGTTTATCTATAATTTTTTACAGATAATCCAGTGCCAGTATAAAGATGGTTGGAGATAAGGGATCCCCTTGTCTCAATCCTCTATTTGCCTTGAAAAACACATGGGTTTTACCATTAATTAAGACAACGTTAACATTTCCTTCTATCCATCTTTGGATGATGTGGCAGGAGTCTTTTGTAAATCCCCTAGCCTTCATAATCTCCATGATGAAGTTCCAATTGATCAAATCATAAGACTTTTTCAGATCCAATTTAAAGATCATGTTGCCCCCTCTGCAAGGTTTATCTAAATCCAATAGAAGCTCTTGAGCAATCATTACATTTTCCCCAATGCTTCTCCCTTTCACTAAAGCTGCTTGTTTGGAACTAATAAGATGATGAAGAATAGGTTGGATTCTGAATACCATAAATTTGATTATAATCTTACTAATAATGTTGGTAAGGCTAATAGTTTTGTAATTACTCTAATAATCTTTTATTGAGGATTTGTGGACAAAAATAATGGTGGCAGTATTGAAATAGTCTAGTAAAGGTTGTCCCTTAAAATGGTGTTTGATAACTTCAATAATCTCTAACTTGATGACCTCCCAAGCCTTCTTACAGAAATCTACAGTGAACCCATCAGGATCTGCTATTTTGCCACTATCAATAGAGGAAAGGGCTTTTTTAATTTCTTCCTCTCCAGTGGTTTCAACTAAATTTATCCTGGAGCAAAATTCCTTCTCAGCTTGGAACAATTCAGATTCCACTTGTTGTCTTCCAGTTAATTCACACTGTATTAGGTCTTTATAATAGGCCACAGCACTCTTAGCTATCCCTTGAGCATCTCTGATCCAATTTCCCTGGTTATCTCTGATAGAGTGGATGGTGTTGCATTTTATTTGGTATTTGATGCAAGCAAGATAAAATTTAGTGTTTATGTCTCCATCAATAAACTTGTTCTTGGCTGCCTTCTGTTTCAGGAATTGCTCTTGCCACTCTACTGCATTCAGTAGCTTTTCATTGGCTTCCAGGACGGATGATTCTCCCACTTGGCCCTTGTTGTGCTCTTTCTCTAGAAGTTGAAGTTTTTTCTCATCCTATTCTACTCCTGTCATAATGTTCCCAAAGGTGTTCAAATTCCATTTATTGAGAGCTTTAGCAGTCTTTTTTTGTAGATTCCACTGCTTGATTAGAGGGTTTATGTGATCACAGTCCTTCCAATTCTCCTTTACAATCTGAATGAAATCTTTGTGGCTTGACCAAACATTAAGGTATCTAAAGGGAGGTCTATTGTTGTGTTCATTGGAAGAGATGGAAATCAACATAGGTCTATGATCAGACCCTGCCAAACTGAGATGAGTGACATTTGTTTGCAAATAATTCTAAATCCGGCTTTCATAAGCTAGTATCTTGTCCAATATTTCCCAAATTTTTCCCCTTCTCCAAGTGAACTCGGGTCCATTAAAGCCCAAATCAAACAGCCCAGCAATATTTATGTTGTCATTGAACTCTATCGTATTTTTAAGGGTTGGATTTCTTCCCCCCTTTTTTTCAGCAGGTGAAGTAACGCAGTTGAAATCTCCTCCAACAATCCAGTCAGTATTAGTCCAACTTTTGATTTGGTGGATCTCCTTCCACAGTTCATGTCTGGTTGTTTTAGAGGATCTAGCATAAACAATAGTGGCATAACCAAATTGATCTGCCATGTTGAAAGAGTAGTGTATAAATTTTGAGTGATTGAGCAAAACCTTGCAGTTCATTTCATTTCTACTCCAAATCCAGATCTTGTTGTTCATATTTGTGATAAAGGAGAACCCTTGGAAGGCTTTGGCATATTTCTGAAGATTTTGGTGAACCAAAGGTTCAAGAATAACCAAGCACCAGCACTTGTATTTCTTATTTAAAAATTTTAATCTTTTTAAGGAAGGGGCATCTGCAATCCCCCTTATATTTCAACATAGCATATTAATCATGTTGTTGGGGTAAATGGAATGAGGGTTGGGACCTAGATCTTGTCCTTCCCCTAGTTGTTTGAGAATTATTATTTCTTTCGTCCTTTTGCTGTTCCACATTCTTTTCAATGTCTTCTCTGATATTCTTCTTCTTTTTTTTTCTACTGTGTTTCCATTCACTTTCCATTGAGTATTGTATCTCTTGTATAATTTTCTCTTAACGTGTGGTGCACTTCATTTGACTGCTTGTGGACCCCTCCTCATTACCTTTGTTTTGTGGGACTTGTCCCAAGTCTTCTATTTTGTTGCTAGGGTGATTGATGACTTTAGTGACCTCTGCCCATTCAACATTTATAGTTCTATCATTGATCTGTATTCCTTCATCAATTTTTGTTGGCCTTTGCTGTGTGAGAGATCCTACAGGTTGAGTTCCTCCTTCATGCTCCCTTTTATCACCCCATTGTCCTTCAACAGTGTTTTCTGTGATTTTAGTTTGGTTTTCTATCCTTCTTGCTTGTTTATTTCACCATCCTGACTCAGATTGATATCTACCCCCTTAGTAACCTTTTGGAATTGGATTATTTGGTAGTCTTTTAGTTGGAGGATGTAGTCTGTAGCATTTTTCCTTGGTATGTCCAAACATTTTGCAAAGTTGATAATAATAAGGTTTTTGTTCCATGACTACCTCCTGCCAAAATCCTTCTGCTTCATCACCAATCCACACTCTTTTTTGGTCAGGTAATGTGATATTCCTTTCTATTAGTATTCTTGCACTTGATGGTCTTACTTTGTTGTAAGTGGGTGCATCCACTTTGAGAGGTGTGCCAATTGCACTTCCTATGTTAAAAAGGGCATTTAAATTGAACAGGTGAAGTGGAAGGCCAGGTAAATTGAACCAGATTGGTATCACTGGTGGTTCCTTGGAAGGGTCAAAATCAGGTGTCCATATTAGTATTTTCATATCAGCTCCAGCAATTCTAATTGTCGGTTTGGAAAAGACTCTAGCATAATCTTCTTCTATGGTGAGTTGTATTAGGAGGTGCCTTCCATCAAGTAATCCCAGCTTTCATGAGCCTATAAACTGCAGTAGTCAAAAAAACCTCTTACTAGCTCCATTTTAGGGTGACCCAAGCTGAATTTGCCAATCATAGTAAATTGAACTTCCTTGTTGAGATTGTTTAATTCTTGGTTTGAGAAAATGACTGAAGGTTCCCCTTCCTTAAGTCCAATAGGGTGAATGCAAGGTGAAGTACCTTTTCCTGCAGCTGTGTCATGGAACTCTTGTGAGAGCACAAGTTTTTCCATATCTTGCAGTGTATCCACATTTTTCCAACCACTCCAGAATAAGTGGCTCTGGTCCACTGTGCATTAGTCTCCAAGTCAATAGGGGATGCCATTTTAAAGCTCACACTGCATCAGAGAATAACCAGAGTCAGGAGTAGGGGCCTTGAGCCTGGATGAGTAAAAAACAACTCACTAGGAACCCAAATAAGCTCCAAGCTACTTGGGTTACCCCCCGAAAGCTCACTTCAGATCAGCAACTTCAGAAGACTGCAAACTTCCAATGAAACAATAACTTATTGATTTTAAGACCCCTAGCCCGGGAAGGCTGAAAAGTTTCTCCAAGAGGTACAAAAGGCTTATAAGACCTCTCCCACACTGCCCCAAAAGGGTCTTCCTTAGAGAGCAGCCACCAAGTTCCATCCTCCTTGCAGAAACCCTAGCAGAGTAGTTCCTGCCGCCACCATCTTCATATATATATATATATATATATATATATATATATATATATATATATATAATTTGGAAAAGTAAAATTTTAAGTTTGAAAATACAAGAATGGACTGATCTTATATCCGCAGTAATTTAAACAAAAGAGCATAATACCTCAAGCAATGTATCTATCCCGAAGGGTAGATGATGAGGGGTAGATTGAGTGTGTAAATTTTACAAATATTTTTCAATATTACAAAATTACTCCCAGCAGATATATAATAAATATGTAATTTAATCCCAACAAAGATACCTTTTATGAAAATAGTTTATCTCTTAAAACTCTTTTTAAACCGCCAAATACCCGTTAAAATCAACGCAAGTATATGTATCGCTCAAGTAATAAAGGGCTCTAATGGAGTCTTAAATATCGATCCCACATGGAAGTTTGAAAATCCTTCAAGTAAGTTTTTGAAATTATTTTATAATTTAACAATACAAAAATAAACGTAAAGAGCGAAGTTTGAATATTAACTACTAAGGTAAAAGCTATATAAAATGCAGTTGAAAAATAAAGTTAAATAACTAAGAACTAGCTTTTAAAAGTAAATTATAAAAACTAAACAAAGTTTTTATTTTTACGGAAAGTTTAAATTTAATAAAGTATCATTCCACTTTACAATGAGTATATGGATTGTGAAGAAATTGAAATCATTTAAAAATATATATATAAACTGTTTTGTGTCAAATATGAGCAATCTTATTCTTTACCCTCTTGTGAGTGTTATAAAGAACATTCACTAATCCAGAGTTTGGTCCCTAACTTCGTGGTTAGGTTGGGAGGATACCAGCTGCCACTCTAGAGCTCCCACAACTCCCTCATCTGAGGGATAACAATCTTGCATTTGTTTCCAATCAACTGGAACAAATTAAGAATTTTAATCTATCACCTTAAAATCTTCAATTCTACATCCAACAAAGTATATTTCTCTATTTATTTACACCCAATCCCATGAATGACATACTATCCCTTGAAATTATATGTGATTCTCCCTATGTTGTAGAAATTATATCCCTTTCAAAACATATGTCTCTCAACAAGTTTTAACATTTCAATTGACCAAATTGAAAAGTATATAAAGATCAGAGCTCAAATCATCACTAATTATTAACATTTAAAATCATAGAAAACAAAATCAATTCTTCACAAAACCATATCTCAAAGTAGAGAGAAGGATACAGAAGGCTACTCATAATTCATGAGAAGGATAAGAAAAAACATGGATTTCATATATAAAAACAAGTTTACAAAATAAAATAAATAAAAATACAATTTATCTGAAAATACTTCCCAATCAAATCACTAGAAGTTCTCTCTAAGCATTTCTCTCTTTACAATCCCACTTAATTCTCTCTTAGAAGTGTAATGTAGAAGAAATCTCTCACCTTCCCTCTCCTCTTACAAACCTAGAAGTAAATCTCCTCTTCTCTCCTTTTGCCTCTCACATCAACTTTCTCTCTCTCCCTTTCTCGTCTCTTCGTTTCTTGTCTCTCTCAACTCTATGAAGTCCTCTCTTTTATTTTGGGCTGCCTCCTTTGAAAAATAATTCAAAATTTCCTCCAAAAGTCAACTCTTTTTAATTCAAAAGATATGTTATTTGATCCAAGAGACATATCCCTTTATAAAAGAACCTTCCAAAGTGTCTAGATGCATTAAATTACTCCAATAGGTGTGTAGAACAAGTGTCCATTTGAAAATTTGCGCAAAATTTGTCTCGAACTGCCTTAATTTACAAAAGTCATTTCTAGCCCATCATGCGTCGATCTGGCGTATCATGCGCCTGTTCTCTGTCAAATGGCACATCATACGCCAAAATTGCAAAATTCTTTGTGTTGGCTTAAAATTTTGTCCTTTTTGCCATATTTACTCCAAATACCTAAAAATGATACACCTGCAATAAAAATTTGAAAATGTCATTCTTTAAAGTGCAATATCTCCAAAAATAAGCATAAAATATATACTTAAAACTGTATATTATTTTGGTGTATCAAAATCCCCAAACTTAAATGTTACTTGTCCTCAAGCGACACTTTTATTACATAAAGACATATGTCTTCAGATAGAGATGTATTTATAACTTCTATACTTTACTTTAATAAAAATAATAACAAAATTTAAGAAAAACTTTTAATAACTTAGATTCAAATTCTAAGTCCAGGAATATTTAGTAATCAAATTTAAGGTTTCTAAATATCTATTCATTTTAAAAATAATTGCAATTTTTCATTATAAGGACATTTAGAATGCTCATATGAAAAAGAACTTCATGAAGACTTTACTAGGAATGCTATTAATACTCCAATATAGGTTTGGAAAATGTAATAAAGCTCCTTCCTTAAGTTGATTCAAGTGAAGCCAATTTTTTATTAAGCATCTCCTTAAGCTTCTCCTAACTTATTTTTCTTTTCTTTTCTTTTTTCTTTCTCTTTTTTTTTCTTTTCTTTTAGGATCTTTTCAATTCTTTCTTTTCTTTTTCTTTTCCAAGTGAGGATTATTATATATGGATAGCCTTTAATAGTTTTAAACTTTATTATTCTCTTCTTAAAGTCAAAACTCCATACCTTTCTTCACTTTATAAATGCATATTAGTTTATGATTTTTCATAAAGTCTCATTCCTTTCTCCTTACATGAAAATCTAAAATTCTTAACACATAAAAAATACATTTTCTATACTTTAAATTGAAAAACATAGTCTTATCCTATCATACCAAATATCTTTAACTTTAGAATTATCCTTCATTATTAAAAAAAATTTATCTAAATTTACCACAATATTTATAAACAGAAGTATAGTTAATTAAAGTTAAATCTTAATATCCCACGTCATGTTAAACTAATTTTAAAAATATAGTTAATTGAGGGAAATTTTAATTTAGTTTACTTCTTTTCAAAATAAATTTTTCTTTCCCCCAAATTTAAGTTTTTAAGTGATTTAAAAAATATTTTTAGTATAAAATTTACTAAGTGAAAGCAAACAGTAAATGCATGAAAATAAAAAATGACTTGTAGAGGATTTCTGACTATGAAATTGGGCTCTGGTATACTATACGTACTAATTGTAAAACTACATACAGGTTTTAAAGCATTAAATAAAACATAATATATTCTAAAGAACTTGCTAAGAATTAAAAACATAAATACAAAAACTGAAAAACTAAACTGAAAAATACTAAAAATATATAGAAAAAGTGAAAGTCTACAGTTATTATTACACATTCAGTTTACAACACAACATAAAAGTTTTTACTACAACAAGTTTCATATAAAATTCATCACAATAATATCAAAAATAACAAACAAACATCAAAACACACTAAACTAAACTCATAAAAGTCAATCCTCATCTCCTTCATCATCATCATCAGAATCTTCTTTTTCTTCTCCTTCTTCTTCTTCTTCATGAACAGCAGCATAGGCAGTGAAACTGAGGCAAGCAAGAAAGTCCACATTAGATTCACCCCTAAGATGTCTTACCTTAGCATTTTTGAAATCAATATCATGTTGAACTCTTCATTGTTGATCTTCATCATTATAAGCATTTCTTACTCATACCTCTCCCAAATGAGTTTGAATATTAATTATGTCAATTTTTTGAATCATCAGTTGGTTCAGAATACCTTCAAGTGATGCAGATTGAGAAGTAGAAGCCCCTGCAGCAGACGTAGAGGGCCTATCCCTTCTTCCACCTCTAAATTCAACCAATGATTCCACTCTCTAAATCATATGACTCCGAATTGGATTTTGTGGCTATAATCTTTCTTCATTTCTATGAGACTCTACTCCCAATTGTTCACATAGAGTGAAAATCAGGGCAGAGTATCCCAAACCACCAGCTGTAGAACTACCAACTATACTTTGAGCATGCTGAACTATAAGTGTATCAACATATATTTCTTTCATGTTTTGAATGCAATATTTTAGTATAACTCTATCTTTTGTAACATTTGCCAAATGATTTGTTGGCAACAATTTGGTAGAAATGAAGTGGTGTCATACTTTTGACTGAATAGTCAACATGGAAGCAGAGAAGTTAACTATCTTGTTGTTCTTAATCTTCCACTCTCCTCTTCCATCAGTTAAAAATGCAATCACTTCATCCAGTGATGAATCAATCATCACAAATGCAGCGTATTCATTAAAAAAGATGTTTCTCAACCCATAAAAAGTATTGAACTTTTCAGCAGTAAATTCGACATGCTTACCTTTCACCAAGATGTGATCTTCAGCAATGAACCTAAATTTTGCATAAGACTCTTAAACTATGGGGACATTTGCTATGGCAGTTGATACACCAAAAATATGTAGTATTTTTAGACATGTTTTTATACCTATTTTGAGATATTGCGCTTAATAGACGGTATTTTTGTGTTTTTTTTTACAGATACAAGTAAAAAATGGAAAAAATGCTTAAAGGAGTGAAAAAGGATCAAATTTGGAGCAAAAAGGTGAAAAATTGTGCAAAGAGTTTTGGCGCCTAAGCGCCAGATCTGACACTTAAGCGCCGGTTAAATAGAGAAGGTTGCACCTAAGCGCTGAGGCTCCATGCTTAAGCGCCAGTGGCAGTTACTAGACAAGTAAAATCGGTTTTCATGAATTTTGAAAAGGATTTTGAGGCAATCATTGGCTCAATAGGTGGTTGTAACCACCATGGACAAAAATTATCATGAAAGGATGCATCTCTTGGGCAAATACATTAAATCACGACACATTTTGAAGAGATCCCAAGGAACCTCTTAGAAAACTATAAATAAAATAAGAGAGGACTTAGAAAACTCTCCTAAAAATTTTGGCAAGTTTTGAAAGTTCTTCTCTCGAGAGTTAGTTCGGAGAGATTTTCAAGAACCACTTTTTATTTACTTTATCCTATTTGTTATTTTATTTTGAGTGATTATAAAAGAGAAAAGATTCAAAGGAAAGTCAAGAGTTTGGTGGAGGACTTGAAATAAGTTTTAATCCTTTTGTTTTAGACAACTTTTGGTTTTAATCGAGACTTGTTGTTGGTTTGACAATGATTTCTTCTTTTAAACTAGATACTTCTTTGGTTTTAATTGAGACTTGTTGTTGGTTTGACAATGATTTCTTCTTTTAAACTAAAGTGTGTTTCTTATTTTCTCCATGGATTCTGAGTAATTTTCTTTATCTTTCTTCTTAAGATGATAAGTAATTAAGTGTTGGATGGAAGGATTTTAAGTAGTTTTCTTTATCTTTCTCCTTAAAATGATAAGTAATTCTACTTTTTGTTTTAATTGAGACTTTTTTATCTTTTTGTTTTAGACTACTTTTGGTTTTAATCGAGACTTGTTGTTGGTTTGACAAGATTTCTTCTTTTAAACTAAAGTGTGTTTCTTTTTCATGGATTATGAGTAGTTTTCTTTATCTTTCTCCTTAAAATGATAAGTAATTAAAGTGTTAGGATTTTGAGTATTTTTCTTTATCTTTCATCTTAAAATGATAAGTAATTAAGTAATGGATAAATTGGAAGAAGTTGTGATGATTTAAATCCATGCACTTCATTTACTTCTTGATTTGTCCAATCCAAATCTTAAAATTTGTTGTGAGAACTTGTAAGAACTAGGCTGGTATTGTCTCAGTCAACAATTGAAAAGAATCACATGAGGATGTATGAATGAGAATGTAGTTCATATGATTGAGTGCAATAAATAGGAAAATAATCATTGATGGGTGTAGAGTTAGAGGACTTTAAAGTGATAGGTTAAAGCCCCCCAACTTGGTTTATTATTTTAGGTTCTGATACAAGAATGTTAGTCCCTAGGTGGAGGGAATCGAGGGAACTCTAGAGTGAGAGCTAGTGTCTTCCCTGCCTAGCCGGTCTTCAGAACTATTCAAACTTTAAATTAGCTAATGTTCTTATAGCTTCTCTAGTAAGGGTAAAGAATATTATTACTCCTATTTGACACAACACAATTTGCATACTTCTACAACAAAATTCCTATACTTATTACTGATTCATGATAAGAAGAAAGATATTTTCATATTAAGTAATTTTCTTCTACAAAAACTTTAGTTATCTTTTTAAGTTGTTACTGTTTCGTTAAAATATCAAAAATACCAGAAATATTTAAATTTTAAATTCCTACAAAAATCTTTTTTAGTTTAATTAATTATCTTTTTAAAAATAGAAAAACTTTCTAAAAAGTGCATATTGCATAATCTTCCCTGTGGGTTCGATAATCAGGTCTTAATCAAAAAGTCCTATATTACTTGATAATGATACGTATACTTGTTTAGTATCCCAGTATAAATATATATAAATTAAAAAGTTAAATTCTTATTTTCTTCAGGATCAAGTTTTTGGTTTTGTTGCAACATAAGAAAATATAAGTGAAAAATATCATCAGAACTATTGATATACTGTGCATAAGCATTAAGTAGTCGGGATCAGCAGTGAAGTAGCAAAATCTTTCCTTGTTTCTGGCAAGAATAAGCCTCTTGGTCTCGCCACTAAGCATTTACAAATGCCCGTTTTTGAATCCTTCTTCTTGTCACCATTTAAGTATTGTAATTGTGTTGGGCTTCGAAATTAACAAATCTACATGGATCAAAATATTTGGATGACCTTCCTCTCTTAACTCGGGGAGCCATTTGAAAGTTCAACGAAAATACAAATAATTCTAAATAAATTGCTAAATTAAAAATATAACTCTTCAAGCAAGATTATTTGGTAAGAAACTTTTCACCTTGAGTTTTCTTCAAACTTTTTCATGAAAAATTCCAAATTTCATATCTTTTAAATCCATAGTGAAAATAAAAAATTTCTAAGTTAAAGTGAAGCTCTTATCAAGCGAAGATAAAATCTATGGTTTTTAGCCTTTGAATCCTTCTATTTCGCCCATAATGTGATGCCCTAGACTAAGGTCTTAAGGTAGTATATGACTTAAGCAGTGAGAATGGAGTTTTTTTTGTGATATTTTGTGGCTTTTAGGCAATCTAGCATGTTCGAACCTTTAGTGCATCATGTGCCAATCAGGCGCATCATGTGTCAAGGATCTGTAAATTGGCACATTTTGCACCAATCTAGCGCATCATGCGCCAATCTGGCACATCATGCAATAGAGCTTAAATTCACCAGGTTTCAAATTTTGTGGAAATTTGCTTCGTACCGCTTTACGTCAACCTCTATTTGACTCAAATAAACCTTTCTAAGCATAATTAGACATCACACTAACACCAAACTTTCACAAATAACATAAAACTCACATTTATATAAACAATACATGCTATTACAAACTAACATTTTTAAGCCAACGAACATCAAATTCAGTCTTCTAAAGTAAACCAACATCCTAACACTAAAACTTAAACATCAAAATTCAAAATATAAACATGGATAGTTTTCAACAATAGAAAGGAAATGCAATCCAACACAACTAAAAAATTAAAACAAATAATACTAAATAGAAGTTCCATGCAAAAATTAAGTTCAAATATTTTCTTCACTATCGTCCTTCTGGATATCTCCCATAGATTGGTAGTGCACATAAAAGTTGTAGAAGGACCGATATTGGAATTCATCAGTTGAATATTCCTCCTCAATCTAAGAATGTTTCTTGAACATACGTACCAAACCATCTTCAATATGCTCAGTATGTTAAAAATTTTCCCTTAGTCTCCAATCCAGATAATCCAACATTTCAGTAATATTCTCAATCACATGCAAGAGTTCTTCACTTATTTTTCAATATTCTTGATCTTCTTCAAAAGTGCACTTGAGTTGTAGTAGGGCTGAACAAGTGATGAATTATGAGATTCATGATTCATTAACACAATCATATCATTTTCATCTCCAATTCCAATATAGTTGTAATAGACTTCTGGATCCATTGGCTTCCAAAGAAGAAGCACTTTTTCCCAACATTCATAAGGTACTTGTGAATAACTACACAGTAGGAAAATAGTGGATGGATTTTCAAGTCTAATTACAGATTAATTAAAAATAAAAGCCAAAATCAATTTCACAATAATAGCTCCAACATCAATAGGTTTTTCGCTTTGAATACAGTAGTTCAGAATGACACTCTCCTTAGTTTCCTTACTAATTTTCATGGTAGGCAGTAATTTCGATGCAATGAAGAACTGTCAGGCTTTTAAAACTGGATTTAAAAATGATGAGAGAAAACTTACATTTCCATCATCTTTGGTCTCCCAATTTGCATCTTCATCCGTAAGGTAGCGGTAGAGTTCATTCATATTATCTCTCGTAGGGGTAAAATTCACATAATGACAGATATGCACATTCTCAATCATAAACATCTTGTTTATTCTTGCAGGAGTGAACTGCACAAACCTACCTTGCATGTAGATCATTCCTTGATTAATCCCATGAAGATTTGCATAAAATTCTTTTACTGCAAGAACAACGACAGCGGCAGCAGTGTAGATAATCACTTCTCAGTGCCTCTACGCAACCGTCTCTCCCACTCAAGTAATCGGCATGTTGAATAAAAACCACGATTCACAATTTTCGTTTCTTGGATAAGCCTCTTCTTCACAATAACTTGATCATGTAACTTCTACACATTAAAACTGATGAACTTTATCCAATTGAAAATTCCAAATGTAGCAAAGTTCTTAGAGTGTGAAGCCATCGAATTTGAAAAGTGGTGACTCTTCGTTCATTTTGACCCCTAAAATATATTTTGGAGTAGGTTTTTAGGAGTTATATGGGGAAGAAACCGCCAATAATGAACTTTTGACACATTTTAGTCATTTTTAGTACTGCAGCGCATCATGCGCCAGTTCTCTGGAATTCGACGTATCATACGCAAGTTCCAAAAACTGCACTTTTTTTTATTTCGATCCAAAAAATTCTCAATTTTTCCATAAAATTATGCAAATAAAGATGTTTCTAAATATTTTATCAAATACACAGACTACATAAAAGCCTAAACAAAATTATACATAAAGTATTTCAAACAAAACAAACTCAAAAGGCAAACTAAATAATGATAAATATGGGTTGCCTCCCACAAAGTACTTGGTTTAATGTCGTCAGCCCGAAATTCCCAATCTTATTCTGGTTGACCCAACATTACAGTCTCTTTAAAACCTGGTCTATGATGATCAAAATATGATTTCAATATGTGCCTATTCACTATATATATATTATTCCAGTCTTGGGGTTTTCAATATTAACTGCCCCATAAGGATAAACTTTTATAACTCTGAAAGGCCCTTTCCACCTAAACTTAAATTTTCCAAGAAATAATTTCAATCTTGTATTATATAATAAAACTTCATGTTTATGTTCAAATTCTCTCTTTATTATCTTTTGATCATGCCATCCTTTCATCTTTTCCTCATAAATCCTTGCATCATCGTAAGATTAATTTGTAATTTCCTCAAGCTCATTCAATTGCAATAATCTTTTCTCACCAGCTTTTTTCGAATTGAAATTGAATTCTTTTATAGGCTAATAAGTTTTATGTTCCAATTCAAAAGGCAAGTGACAAGTCTTTCTAAAAATTAATCTATATGGGGACATCCTTATAGGTGTCTTATAGGTTGTCTTGTATGCCCATAATGCAGTATCTAATCTAGTAAACCAATCCATTTTATTAGGACAAACACTCTTTTCCAAAATTCTCTTAATTTCATGATTAGATACTTCTGCTAAACCACTATTCTAGGGAAGATAAGGAGTTGTAATTTTATGTATTATATTATATTTTTCCACCAATCGTGCAACTATTGCATTTCTAAAATGAGACCCTCCATCGGTAAGGATTACTCTCGGCATTCCATATCTTTAAAAATATTTTTAATTAAAAATTTTGAAACACTCTAAGCATCACATTGAGGTAAAGAAATTGCTTCATTCCATTTAGAAACATACTCCACTGCAATCAATAAATAAATATTTTTGAATGAAGGTATAAATGGTCTCATAAAATCTAATCCCCATGCATCAAAAATTTCAAATTCCAAATTAAAATTTAAAGGCATTTCATTTCAATTTAAAATATTACCTACTTTCTGACACTGATCACTTGTTTTGATATATATATATATTAACATCTCTAAATATAGTAGGCCAATAAAATCTAGATTGTAAAATTTTATGAACAGTTCTATCATTCCCAAAATGACCTCCAAATTCATAATCATGAAAATTTTTGGATAATTTCTTGAATTTCTCTATAAGGCACACATCGTCTCATTACTAAATCCTTGCATTGTTCATATAAATAAGGATCATCACAAAATATGATTTTGCATCATAAATTAATTTCTTTTCCTGTTGTTTTGTCAGCCCATAAGGTAAAATACTACTAACAATATAATTTACAATATCAGCATACCAAGGTATTGCCCATCTTTTTATAACATAAAGTTGTTCATCAGGAAAATTTTCATTAATTTTTCTCTCCAACTCAAGTATTTCTTCTTGTTCCAGCCTAGACAGATGATCAACAATTTGATTA
Source organism: Phalaenopsis hybrid cultivar (assembly GCA_002079205.1). Lineage (NCBI taxonomy): Eukaryota > Viridiplantae > Streptophyta > Magnoliopsida > Asparagales > Orchidaceae > Phalaenopsis > Phalaenopsis hybrid cultivar. Next base: position 126,369 of record JXCR01133523.1, read on the forward strand.
TCAGTTCTTTTCCTATTTACTATTACAAAATCAAACTCTAGCATAAGAAGTACCCATCTAATTAATCGTGGTTTAACATCCTTCTTCTGCATAAAATATTTAATGGATGAATGGTCAATATGCATAACACATTTAGCTTAAATCAGATATGACCTAAACTAATCAAAAGCATACACAATGGTTGATATCTCTCTTTTAGTGGTGGTGTAATTAATCTAAGTATTATTAAGAATCTTACTACCATAGTATATAGCTTTAAAAATCTTATCATATCTCCGTCCTAAAATAGCTCAAATTACATAATCACTAGCATCACATATTAATTCAAAAAGTTTCTCCCAATCAGGTGAAACATTTAAAGAAGCAGTGATCAATTTTTCCCTTAAAGTTTTAAAGGCTTTAAGGTAATCTTGATTAAAGTCAAATTTTGTATATTTTTCCAAAATTTGGCAGAAAGGTTTAGTAATTTTTGAAAAGTCTTTAATAAATCTTTTGTAAAATCTAGCATGCCCTAAAAGCTCTTAACTCCTCTTACTGTAGTAGGTGGAGGTAGGTTTGATATAACTTGTATTTTTGCAGGATCTACTTCCATGCAATTTTCTGAAATTTTATGGCCAAGCACAATTTTTTCTGCAACCATAAATTGATATTTTCCCAATTTAATACAAGATTAGACTTTTCACAACATTCCAGAACTTTCTCTAAATAATTTAGACATTATTCGAATGAAGTTCCAAATACAAACAAATCATCCATAAAGTCTTCAGTCCTTTTTTCAATCAAATCACTGAAAATTGACATCATACATCTTTAAAATATTGCAGATGCATTACATAATCCAAAAGGCATTCACTAAAAAGCAAAAGTTCTATAAGGACTATTAATGTTGTTTTCTCTTATTCCTCGGGAACAATATGTATTTGATGATAATTATTGTATCCATCTAGAAATCAAAAATATTTATGCCCAGCCAATCTATCCAACATCTGGTCCAAAAAGGGTAAAGGAAAATGATCCTTCCTAGTGGCAGAATTTATTTTTTTATAATCTTTACAGATTCTCCAACCAATAACTTGTCTTGTTGATATTAATTTGTTATGCTCATTTATCACTACATTTACTCCTCCTTTCTTTAGAATACAGTGAATTGGACTTACCCAAGCACTGTCTGAAATAGAATATATTATTTTAACATCTAACCATTTTAAAATCTATTTCTTCACAACTTCTTTCATCATAGGATTTAATCTCCTTTAAGGATCACCTCTTAGTTCATGTTGATCTTCTAATAAGATTCTATGCATACAAATTGAAGGATTGATTCCTTTAATATCAACTAATGTCCATCCATATGCTTTCTTATATCTTTTCAAATTTTCTAACAATTTTTTTTCTTACGTATCAGTTAATTTTGAGGATACTATAACAGGTAATGTATATAAATCTCCTAAGAATGCATACTTCAAAAGTGTAGGAAGTGTTTTCAGTTCTATTTCAGGAGGTTTCTCAATAGATGAAATCAAATTCTTATTACTTACTGTAGGATCTAACTTTTCAAGTTTTTCCTGAACATAATCTAAATCTTCTTTACTCACTTTCATAGATTCATCTTGAATTTTATCCTCAGCTTGATATTCCATATATTCTTTTTCAAATTATCTCTTAAAAGTCTTCTTAAAATATTCATGGCTTAAATATTTTTTAATATCCATTCTGAAGCATTCAATCTCTTGCTATTTTGTAAGGTATCTCATTAATTTTGCAATATTAAATGTAACCTCTTGATCACTATCTCTCATAGTTAGTTCTCTTTTTTGTACATCTATCAAAGCTCTTCCAGTGGCTAGGAATGATCTTCCTAAAATGATAGGAATTTCATTATCTTCCTTCATATCTAATACAAGAAAGGCCACATGAAAGATAAATTTATCGACTTTTATCAAAACGTCTTCTATAACACTTTTAGGATAGGTAATCAAATGATCAGCTAACAGAAGAGTTATAATTGTAGGTGAAATATATCCTAAGCCCAACTTTATGAATATTGAAAATGGTATTAGATTAATACTGGCTCCTAAATCACATAAAGCTTTTCCATAAAATCATTCGCCAATAGCACAAGGAATTTTAAAACTTCCAGGATCTTTGAGTTTCTTAGGAAGCCTTTTCTGAATTATAACATTAATGATCTACCAGCAACAACAGCAATTATCAATCTAAGAGATCCAACAAACCCATTATAAAAAGTTTGAATTACTAACCAATATGGCAACGAATGGTGTAGACACTTTCTAAAGAGATCTTTAAATCTTTCCCAAGCTTTCGTAAATTGATTCCCTTTCAAATTGAAAAAAAGATGTGATATTATTTCTAAGCTTAGAAATTTTTAAAGGTGGGAAATATTTAGATAAGAATTTTTGTGATAAATCTCCCCATGTTCTGATAGATCCAGGTGCTGATGAGTTTAACCACATCTTAGCTTTATCCTTTAGTGAAAAAGGAAGAAGCCTAAGCTTGAAAGCATCGTTTGGCACTCCATCGTGTTTAAATGTAGCACATAATTCTAGAAAAGTAGCAACATGTAAATTAGAATCTTCAGTTGTTGTTCTTTTGAACTGATTGTTTTGTTCCATTTAGATAATAGCAAGTTAAAGCTCCAATGAGTTGACAGCTACAGCAGGGTTTTGTATGCTCAAATGAATTTCATTTGTTGTAGGATTAGCATAATCTCTTAAAGGTCTCTAATGATGTTCATTTTCATTTCTAGCATTGTTTAAATTGCAAGTCATTTTGTTAAATTGATCTTTCTCTTTTTGTTGTTTTCAATTTTTTTTAACATTTCTCTCTAATTCAGAATCGTAAGGTACTAAATTTTTAGATCTTACACTACGCATAAACAAACAAAGTAAATAATTAAAAATAAGTAAATGCACTTAAATAAGAAAATGTTCAAAACTAAACTACAAAAACTCTCTTTTTTGTATATATATTTTTATAGTCAAATAAAATAACTTACTAATACTTTCCGTTACTTCCCCGGCAACGGTGTCAAAAACTTGATGGCGGATAGATTTAGTATGTAAATTTGGCAAATAATTTCCAATATTATGAAATTACACACGACATATATATAATAAATATCTAATATAATCCCAAGAAAATTACCTTTTATAAAAATAGTTTATCTTTTAAAACTCTTTTTAAACTATCAAATCCCCGTTAAAATCAATGCAAGTATACACATCGCTCATGTATAAAGGGCTCTAATGGAGTCCTAGATATCGATCTCATAGGGAAGTTGGAAAATCCATTAAGTAAGTTTTTGAAATTATTTTATAATTTAAAACCACAAAAATAAAAGTAGAGTGTGAAATTTGAATATTAACTACTAAGGTAAATGCTATATAAAATGCAGTTGAAAAACAAAGTTAACTAATTAAGAACTAACTTTCAAAAGTAAAATTATGAATACTAAACAAAGTTTTTGTTTTGACGGAAAGTTAAAATTTAAGAAAGTATCATTCCCCTTTACAATGAGTATGAGTATTGTGAAGAAATTGAAATAAGTTAAATATATATATATATATATATATATATATATATATATATATATATA
>JXCR01133523.1:130033-153484 GCA_002079205.1 Phalaenopsis hybrid cultivar
TATATATATAATTGTTTTGTGCCAAATAGGAGCAATTTTATTCTTTACCATCTTACGAGTGTTATAAAAAAATTGACTAATCCAGAGTTTGGTTCCTAATTTTATGGTTAGGTTGGGAGGATATCGGCTGCCACTCTAGAGCTCCCACTACTCCCTCCTCTGAGGGCTAAAAATTTTGCATCTGTTTCCAATCAACTGGACCCAAATTTAGAATTTTTTCTGTCACCTTAAAATCTCTAATCCTGCATCCAAAAAAGTATATTTACCTACCTATTCTCTCTATGTTGTAGAAATCATATCCCTTTTCAGAGCATATGTCTCTCAACAAGTTTTAAGTTTTAAATTGGCCAGATCAAAAAGTAAATGAAGATCGGAGTTCAAATCATCACAATTTTTTAACATTTAAAACCATAGAAAACAAAATAAATTCTTTACAAAACCATATCTCAAAGTAGGGAGAAAGATAAATAAAACTACTTAGAATTCATGAGAAGGATACAAAAAAACACGGGTTTCATTTATAAAAATAAGTTTACAAAATAAAAGAAATAAAAATAAAACTTATCTCACAATCCTTCTCAAGTAAATCCCTAGAAGTTCTCTCCAAGTTTTTCTCTCTTTATAATTCCACTCAATTCTCTCTTAGAAGTGTAAAGAAGAAGAAATCTCTCCCCTTCCCTCTCCTCTTACAACCCTAGAAGAAAATCTCCTATTCTCTCCTCTTGCCTATCAGGTCAACTTTCTATCTCTCCCTTTCTTGTCTCTCCCTTTCTCGTCTCTCTCAACTCTATAAAGTCCTCTCTTTTATTTTGGGCTGCCTCCTTTAGAAAGAATTCAAAATTCCCTCCAAAGTTTCTCTCTAAAAGCAACTCTTTTGAATTCAAAAGATATGTCATTTGATCTAAGAGACATATCACTTCATAAACGACCTTCCAAAGTATCTAGATGCATTGAATTACTCTAATAGCTGTATAGAACAAGTGACTCTTTGAAAATTTACGTAAAATTCATCTCAAACTGTCTAAATTTGCAAAAATCATCTCTGGGCTTGATGCTCCGATCTAGCTCTTCATGCGCCGATCTGGCGCTTCATGCGCCGATCTGGCGCTTCATGCGCCGATCTGGCGCTTCATGCGCCAGAATCCCACAATTCACTATTTTGGCTCTAAATTTCATCCTTTTTGTCATTTTTGCTCCAAATACCTAAAAATGATATTCCTACAACAAAAACATGAAAATACTCTTCTTTAAATTGCAATATCACCAAAAATAAGCATAAAATATGTACTTAAAATAGTATATTATTTTGGTGTATCAGTAGACACACTACTTACTAGTAAGGCTCGATTAAATAAATTAAAGAATTTATGACATCCATTTAAGTCTGTAAAAACCATTTTTTATGTTGATCAACATGTTCTAGGCAAACGACATCAAAATACAAAGGCCTAAATAAAAATTTGAGGATTTAAGTCACACTAGGCAGGCGACCTCAAAATCCTAGGGTTTGTTATTTAATTTTAAGAAAAGATGTGTTGTTGTAGATGCTCATGCTGTTGTAGATTATAGTTGTAGAAGGCTACCCACAAAGCTAGCTCCATGCTCCTCGATGAAGTAGCAGTCCTAAAGTCTAAGGTTTAAATGTTTAAATGACAAGTTTAAAGTTCAATCATTAGGTGGAATTAAAGTTGATAAGAGAGATATCGGTTAGAATCTCACGGTTCCCTCATTCCGGCATCACTATTTTCTTTTATATTTACTTAGCTTAAATGAGTTGTGAAACCCATTTAAACTGGGGAGATATCATTAGCAAACATGGTTGGGACTCCCGTAAATTCAAATGGATGTTTTATGTTTAGTGACTTTTTGAAGGATTTATGCTTACCTTTGAAACAATTTATTTTAGGTTTTTTGAGAAGCTTGATTAATTTTTTAAAAATGATTTTAATTTTTGCAAATAAATTAAGGTGCACACCCAAGAAATTATAATATTTTGCAGTAAAAGTAAATTGAAGAAATTAAAATGACAGAAATTAAATAACACTGTAAAAGTGTACTTGTCTTCTTCTTGGCAATCCCAGTGAAAGATTACCTTTTGCAACATGTATATAATTTTGAAGAAATTTAAATAAATCACAACACTAGATGAAGATGTATGTAACAGACTCCAAACTATGACTTATTGAGTCCCGAAATATCTTAGTGGATGATTTTAGAACAAAATATAGCAAGTTCAATTTATCCTTCAAAATGTCAAAGAGATTCCAAAGTGTTTGGGGAATGACCCTGAACTGCTTTAAAGATCTCTTGAAACATTTTGAGTTCATTTAAACTTATCACATTGTTCCATTAATCATCCAAGATCAAGTTAAAAGGTTGCCCTGCTACTTAGTGAACTTTGATATTTTAATCATCCAAAGAGCAGAATACTCATTTAATCAATTGAGATTTCACTTAAGAGTTATGTAAGTGAATTCCCCTAAGGCAATTTTAAGCCATTAAAGATTTTTTACCCACTACTAAAGTTGGGCTTGCAGTGTTTAGAGGTGTTTACCATCAATCATGTTCTCTTTCTAAACCCCCATCAAATAAGTATAAATATCAAGGCTAGATCACTACCAAGGCCTTAACAATTTCAATGGGAGAAAATGACATTCATGAAAATTTTAATTTGATTGATATATATCCTTATTGAAAGATCATATCATCCAATTGTGGCTTGAAATAAGTGAATTGTCATCCTCCCAACTTAAGACCATCAACTTTAGAATCATTTGATTTTGATTAACTTCCAAATCATGATAATTTAGAAAATTATAATTTTACACTTATCATGGAAAGGTGGCAAATTGGTTCTACCTTTTAACCCATTGTGTTTCAATCACCCAAGAGTACTCGTTAAGATCAAAATTACCTATTCTTCCCTTTGATTAATCTTAAATTTAATTAAGGTGCCAAAATCTAAAATGACCATGTTGCCCTTGGGGCTCTCCACTTCATAACTAATTAAACATAATTCAAGTGATTTTGAAAATTTTAGAGCACCCTATCCATGGGTCAATTAAAACATAAGAGGAGAAAAAGTGGGTTTTTTAATTTTAATTTAATTTAATAAATTATTTTAGAAAATAGAACTTTCAATATTAATTTATTTAATCAATCAATATAAGGTTTTTTTTGCTTTTATGGAAGAGTTATTAGAGGTTCTCTTAGGTCAGAGAAACACATAGACAACATACCATGATTTTCTGAATTAAATTTTAATTTAATTTTATAATTATTTATTCATTTTTTCGTGATTTAATTAAATAGAAAATATGTTTTAATAACCAAAAATTATTTTTAAATTTTAATTAAACTTTTTTGAGTCTAAAGAACTCAAAGAAACAAATTTTATATTTTTAATCTTTTTTAACTAATTTATTATAATTATTTTAATGGGAAAATAAGAAAAATGCACTTTTAGGCCCTAGAAAAAATTATTCTTAACTTAGAAAAATTAGAAAAATATTTAAATGAGTCCCAAGTGATTAGAAAACCATTAGACACATTTTAAAATATTTTTTTTGTAGTTTTGAAATTTTTAATTATTTTTAATTTAAAATATAGTTAAAAATGAAGTACTTTCTCAAAAATAATTTTATTTTTCCTTAGTGCCCCTGATCATAAGAAACTCAAAAAAAAACTTTTCATAATTTTATAAGTGTATTTATTTTAATATAATTATTTTTGTACAAAAATATAATTTTCCTTATAAAATCAACTTTAATTTTCAAACTTAATCAAATAAATGTCAAATTTTTACTCCAAGTCAACATGATTTTTCTACACAATGTAGAATTGATTTTATTATTTTTTTTAATATTTAATTTAAACAAAATTAATTCAAGTTATAACACTTAGTTAACTATAGAAATCTGCAAGACTATTTAGACTACCATGATATTTTTTTAGGCTTCTTTGACCACAAGGAACCTACTAAAACTTATCCCATAATTTTCTAATTAATATTTTAATTTATATAATTTATCTAAGCCAAAATATCCATCCAAGCTTAAAAACTAGGGTTAGAAGCACAAAGATGCTCTATAATCTTGGAAAAATCAAAGAACATCTCCTCTGTCATGAGTAACAAACCCTAAAAAAGCCATGATGTGTAATATTTAATCATAATGAATTAAAATACCACAAAGGCTATTTAATTAATTAAAACTGAAAGAGTCAACAAATAATTTTTTTTTCTAGTCCACATTATTGTGCTTTGTTCACTGAGCAAGAGGGTATTTTTATTTTATTTTTATGATTTTTCTATGAAAAGTTATGGATTTTTGAAGTTCTGCAATTTATTTAATTCAATAAAATCCTAATTTTCTATTTAAACCACACAGCGTGACACAATCCAAGGCATCTTCGAAGTCTCCACATCACGTGTTCTAATTTGACATTATCATCTAAGTCAACGCTCGCTCGGCCCACTGTTCACACATCTCGTCTGACGTGATCTCATCCGACCGTCCGATACACGTGCATCGAACGACTCTCTGACATTGTCCTCGATGGCCAAAACCCATGAATTGCATGACTTCTAGACTTAGGATCTCGCTCGATACTCAACCAAGTCACATGGGGATTTCCTACACCTTCATCTACACGAGACAAACACATCCACATGGTTACAAGGCTATAAAATTAAAGTTCTCTTCACAATTGGTGAAATCGAGCTCAAAATTAGGGTTTTTGGTTTATACCTTTTTTCCAAGAGAGTAGACCTCAATCAGATGCTTATGGAAGCTTCTGTAGAGTCCAACGAACCTCCTACATGTGTTGGTTTCCTCTGGTGTAATCTCCAAGTATATGTTCAATGAAATGGAGTACAACTTTGAACTAGGAGTGGGTTAAAGAGCTCAAAAGAGGGAGATCTCAGTGGGAATACTCTTGTCTTGCTCTCGGAAAGCTTAAGAGCAGTTCAATTTGGAGTTTGGAGGATGGCCAAAATTTGTCTTGGTTTTGAGCTAAAAAATTCAGCTCAAGCAATGGTGGAGATGGTTGGAAGAAGGTTGGAGTGGGCTTAGGAGTTCTTGAAGGAGCTCTGGAAACAATTTAGTAGAGTCTCCCCAAGGAAATGGTTCAACCCCCTTTTGGCCAAGGAGGAGGTGGTTTAAATATCAATGGAATGGGTGGAGCTCAGAGCTGTAATTCAGGTGCAATGGGAAGCTGGGGTGGAGGGTTAAAGAGTGACAAAGACCAATTAGGGTTGGTCAGCTTGGATGGGAGCATGGGATTTACATTTGAGGAGGGTCTCTCTTACTTTTGTGGTTTTCTGGCCACTAGCAAGTCAGGGTAGCTCGGAGAGGGTTTATCATGATTACCACTAATGGCAAGTGATGACGGCAATGATATTTTGATTTAGGCCAAAAGTGAGGTGAGATCCCTTAAATTAAGGGACCATTGGTCCATAGCTCATTTAGGATGGGCTAGATGTGTCTATCTTAGTCACTAGAGTCCAAATGGTGGTTGTAGTGGCTTTGGTTTGATCAATTTGGCTTGGCTTGGTCAACTTTGGTGCATGGGTTCAATTTTGGGTATTTTGGCTTAGAGTTGGGTTGTGGTTGGGCTAGTCATGACATTAAGCTCAATTGATTGATCAAGATGATGCAGATGAGTGCCACAAGGAGTTTAGAAAATATTTGGAGTGATTTTGAATTAATTTGGAGGTTCAATTTGGTAAAATTTGGGCATTTGGTCAATTTTGGGGATGTTGGGTTAAACTTGGGTTTGATTTTGGCTAGATTTTAAATAAGGCCTAATTGATGGTTCAATCTGATATGGGTGATTTTCATGAAGAATTTTAGAAATTAATTGGGTGGAAATTTTGGGATTATGGGGTTCAATTTTGTGGAATTTGGGGACATGGATAATTTGTAGCAAAATTGGGGGTTTTGGTCCAAGTTGATTTTTGAGAGAAATTGAGACTTGACCAAGGCCAATTGAAGGTTCAATTTGATATGGAAGAATTTTTTGAAGAGTTTATGTTGCAAAATTGGGGCAATTTGATAGATTTAGGGGTTCAATTGAGAGAGATTTAGGTTTTGGGTCAAATTGGGGCTTTTTTATTTGGGTTAAAATTAGATTCAAATGTGGATCAATTGGGCTTGGATTTGGTTTCAATCAAGCTTAGACATAATGAATTTCAGTTTAGAGTTGAAATTGGGGAAGATTGAGATCAAATTGTTGGACATTGGGGGTGAATTGAGGTAATTGGGCTTTTAAAGGAAATTTGGGATTTTTGGGCAAAATAGGTCAAATTGATCAAATTAAGCTCAATGAAGTGGTCAAAATTGATTTTGGGGACATTTGAAATGCTTTTGAAGGTTTTGGGACAAATTGGGTCACCAAGGGTATTTTGTTAATTTTGGCAAAACGAGGGGCATTTTGATAACTTTGAAAATTTTAGGGTGCTTTGGATAATTTGGGTGGTTTCAAATAGTTTGAGAAGATTTTTGAACAAAAATGAGTATGTTGGGTAGTTTTGGGAATTTTGGTCAATTTTGGCGCTTCAAGGGTAGCTTGCCAATTTGGATAGATTTGGGGGTAAAAGGCTAAGTTGGGTATTTTGGTAAAATTGGGATGTAAATCACACAACTTGAGCGATGGGCCAATAAAATCTCCTACTTTGGGTCCTCTGTGTAGTGGTCTTAGCTAAACCCTAGCCTAAGGTCAGTGGGTCTAGGGGACCATCTACATGAGTCTCCCAAAGGGTTAAGGGATTAAAGCTAAACATATTTGGGCTTAGGGTAGTGAGTGGAAGTGTAATGTGCAAGTGTGTGTGTGTGTGAGACTAACCAAGAACACACCACCAAAGGGTAAGCCCTAAGGCCAAGCAGCCCTATGGGGACTCCCCTTGAGCTTGCTCATATTGACCCCACCTACTAATATAATTTGCTCATATTGCTAGAGGTTAGGACCAATATATGGAATTTCAAGTTGAGCAAAGAAAAGTTTAGAGTTTCTAATAGTGAGGGTTCCTTTTCTAGTCCTTTAAGAATAGTCAACAGGAAAGTCCTATGGCTAGACCTTAGGCTACTAAAGAGAAAAGACTAGACCTCGACCAAATGTAAGATCAACAAATGGACCCCCAATATGTGTGGTGTGTCGGGCAAGCACACTGCACGTTTTGGCGTTGACAGAAGAGATCAACAAAACAAACACAGGCGTCTAAGCCAACATACTTAGAACAAAGTGTAAAATTGAGTGGCAGTTGTTTCTATGGGGAATTAGGAAGTGAATATTTGATCAAAACCAAGGATTTGATACTCTCATTGGGGATTAGAAGGAAAGGAATTCCAAAAACATCCATCAGGAAAAGAAAAAATGACGATCATGAAGAAGATTTATTTTTAATTTGATGTTAGAAAACTTTGACTTTGATTTCAAAATTTAATAATTTCAAAAAAAGGAAATAAAAATTTAAGTACTGACTCATACTTAAATTTTGAGTATAAGACCACCTTAAATGGAGTATGCAATCTTAGTCTTAAAATTGATCTCCAAAGATAAGAATAAGATGCCATACACCATTTAAGGTGGTGTTAAACCTATCTCATACAAAATTAGGTAGAGAATGGGATGCCATACTCCATTTAAAGTGGCTTTAAACCTATCTCGAAGAAATTGGGTAGAGAGTCGGATTTCATATTCCATTTAAGGTGGTCTTAAAACCGATCTTAAAAATATGAGAATAGGATGCCATACCCCATTTAAGGTGGTCATATACCTATCTCGAAGGAAATTTAGTAGAGAATCTGATGCCATACTCCATTTAAAGAGGGTCTTAAAATCAATCTCAAAAGATGATAATAGGATGCCATACCCCATTTAAGGTGGTCTTATACCTATCTCGAGGAAATTGGGTAGAGAATCAGATATCATACTCCCTTTAAGGTGGCCTTAAAATCGATCTCAAAAGATGAGAATAAGATGTCATGCCCCATTTAAGGTGTTCTTATACCTATCTTGAAGAAATTGGGTAGAGAATCGGATGTCATACCCTATTTAATGTGCCCTTAAAACCAATCTCAAAACATGAAAATAGGATGTCATACCCAATTTAAGGTGTTCTTATACCTATCTTGAAAAAATTGGGTACAGAATCAGATGCCATATTCCCTTTATGGTGGCCTTAAAACCAATCTTAAAAGATGAGAATAAGATGTCATACCCCATTTATGGTGATCTTATACCTATCTCAAGAAATTTGGGTAGAGAATGGGATGTCATACTCCATTTAAGGTGGCCTTAAAACCAATCTCAAAAGATGAGAATAAGATGTTATACCCCATTTAATGTGGTCTTATACCTATCTTGAGGAAATTGCGTAGAGAATCGGATGTGATACTCCATTTCAGGTGGCCTTAAAACCGATCTAAAAGATCAGAATAGAATGTCATACCCCATTTAAGGTGGTTTTAAACCTATCTCGAAGAAAATTGGGTATCAGAATGTTGGCACTGATCCCAAGAACACTGTAAGAATAGTGATATTTCTGAATTAGATAGGAACTCATATTTTCATATTTCTTAACATTTAAAAATTCTAAACTTTAAGTTGATCTCATTTACTAATATTTTTTCTAAATTGGACTACTATATTTCTACATCAAAATTTTGGTAACTTCTAAAGAAACTCATATACATCATCTACTTATTTTGTTTTTTAAAAATTGAAAGGTCACTTGAGGACAAATAACATCTTAAGTTTTGGGTATTTTGATACACTTAAAATATATAATATTTTTATACACATTTTTATACTTATTTTTGAGATATTGCGTTTTAATGAAGGGTATTTGTGTGTTTTTCATGCGGGTACAATCAAATAGATGAAAAATACTAAATATAGTGAAAAAGGGTCAAATTTAGAACAAAAATGAATAAAGGTGCAAAAATGAACTAGGCCGCCTAAGTGCAAGTTTGACGCCTAAGTGTGAGAGGCTCTGTGCCTAAGCGTCAGGTATCCCGCGCTTAAGCGCTAGTACTAGTTACTTGATGATTTATTTAATTAGAGCATATTTTTGAAGAGGTGTTTGAAGCAACGCTTGATAAAAATGTGGGAAATAGCCCATGGACACGAATATTCATTCAATTGGCTTATGAGGAGGCAATTTCTAGAAGATTCATTGAATGGAGACACCTTCTTGAAGAGACACCAAGGAACCCCTTGGATTTTTATAAGAAAAGACTTAGAATTTTCCAAGAAAGAGGCCAGCCACCCATCAAACTTTACAACCATCATCCATCTAGGTTGTCGCCTCCGTCGCCGGCCACCTATTCTTTTTATTTTGAGTTTTAGTTTGTATTGTGAGTGAAGGAAGAGAATTCAAAGGAACTTCAACACATTTCATGGAGGGTATTTGAGATAAGTTTTTATCTTTGTGACTACACTTGGTTTTAGTTTATATTTCTTGTTTATATGGATGATTTCTACTTTTAAACTCATGTATAGTTGTATTTTCTCCATAGATTCGGAGTAGTTTTCCTTATATTTTTCCTTAAAAGGATAAGTGATTAAATATTTAAAGGAGGTTTTGTGAAGTATTAGGCTTCAATGTTGGAAGAATTTGTGATGATTTAAAACCTTGCACTTCATTTACTTCTTGATTTGGCCCATTAAAATGTTAATACCTATTATGAGAACATGTAAGATCCGAGATGGTAGTGTCTCAGTCAATAAATGGTTAGAATCACATATTGATTTCATGAATAAGAATGTAGTTCATGGGGTTGAGTGCAAATAAATAGAGAAATAAACTTTTTAAGGGTGTAGAATTAGAAGACTTTAGAGTGACAAGCTAAAGCCCCCAATTTGATTTATAGTTTTAGGTTTTGATACAAGATGTTAGCTCCAAAGGTGAAGGGAGAAGTGGGAACTCTATAGTGAGAGCTAGTGTATTCCATGCCTAGCCGGTCTTCGAGACTATTCAAAATATAGATTAGTCAATGTTATTTATAGCATCTCTAGTAACGGTAAATAATATTATTGCTCTTATTTGACACAACACATTTAGCATACTACCACAACCGAATTTGTATATTTATCACTGATTCATAATAAGGAAAAATATATTTTATTTATATTATCTTCATCTTGTAAGTATTATAGTTAAGTTAATTAGTGCTTACTTTATTTTCAATTATCAAACATTACAAAAAAAAAATCAAGCTTTCATTCCTATTTTAGCATCTTAAGTTTAAGTAAGAATATATTGTTAAGTAAATTTTGTTATCTAAATCTAGTTCTCATTGTGAGTTCGATATTCGAGACTTAATCAGAAAGTTCTATATTACTTGACAACGATATGTATACTTGTGTAGTATCCCATTATGAAATATTATAACTACATTCTTCTTTGTTTCATAGTAAATGATTTACCTAGCTTTTGCTTTGGATAAATTATTTGGCTTTGTTGCAAATTAAGAATAAATATTAATGAAATTAATCATATAATCACATACATCACATTTTATATATATATATATATATATATATATATATATATATATATATATATATAGAAAATTAGGATCATTGGCCCACTGTATCTTTCTGTCCTCTCGTCTGGCTTGATCCAGAGTGTCCATCCAATAAATTCGCAATCCAACGGCTGTAGTTCATCGTCCTCGATTAACCTAACCCGCGAACAATTCCACTTCTATACTTAAGATCTCGCTTGATACTCAACCAAATCAAGTGTGGTTTATTCCTACACCTTCATCTACTTGATATGAACACATCCATATGGTTGCAATGCTATGAAATACAAGTTTCTTTCACAATTGGTGAAGCCGAGCTCAAAATTAGGGTTGGTGTGTTATACCTTTGCTCAAGCGGTGAGGCCTCAATTGGGTGCTTGTAAAAGCTTCAGTGGAGTCTGACAAATCGCTTGGATGTGTCACTTTGCTCTGGTAAGTGGTCCAAGTAGGAGTTTGATCAACAGGTGGTGCAGCCTTAATCTAGAGATGGGTTAGAGGGATCAATAGAGAGAGATTTTGTTGGGGAACTTCTTCTTAAGCTCTAGTGAAGCTTAGGGACACTTTAATTTGGAGTTCGATGGAGTTTTGTGAAGGGACAGAAATTTTCACTAGATTTCAAGTGAGAAATTAGATTTTGGCACTGGAAATGGAGGGCTGATGGATGTGGGATTGAACTCGGGAAGGCTTGAAGAAGCTCTAGAAAGATTTTGGCAAAGTCTCCCCAAGGATTTGGATGGTCTCTCCTGCTTTGCGGTGGAAGGTGAGGTCTAAATAGAGGGGCAAAGAGAGGCCACCATGGTTGGCCAGTAGGTGCAAGGAGTGTCTTAAGTGGAGGGCTGAGTGGCACAAGTGACCAATTGGGATGAGCCAACTCAAGGAGTTCAAATTTGGAGTTTTGGCCATGGGGTGGCTCTCAATTTTGGTGTTTTTTGGCCAGTAGGTCTGGCTGGTGGTCAGGTGGCCAGGTGAGCCAGTGGGAGGGTTAATAATGATTAACCCTGAATGGTTAAGGCTTGATGGCAAATATTTTTGGGTTTATCCAAATATGGGAAGAGATCCCCTAAATCAAGGGACCTTTATTCAATGGCTCATGTAGGGTGGGCTAGGTGGGTCTAGCCTGGTCTCTAGGGTCCAAATGTTGGTTGTGGTGTCTATGGTTTGATCAATTTTGCTAAGTTTGGTTTCATGCATGGTTTGGGTTCAAATCCATGTCATGAGCTTGGATTTGAGTTTGGGTTTGGCTAGAATTTGAATTTGGTTTAATTGATTGATCAAATTGGCTTGACTAATTGTCATGTGGAATTTGGAAAAGGGATTGAGTGATTTTGGCTCAAGTTGGATTTGGGTGAGTTTTGAGTTCGAAATTGGTGGAAATTTAGGATGAATTAGGGAATGTGGGCCTTTAAGGGCTATTAGGGATTTTGGTCAAAATGGGTCAATTTGGTCAAATTGGGCCTAATTGAGTGGTTCAAATTGATTTTGGGGACATTTTGAGTGATTTTGGAGATTTTGGGAATTTTTGGAAGTTTTGGAGTATGAAGGGTATTTTGATAATTTTGGGGATTTTTTTTGGAATTTTGGAAATATTTGAGGTATTTGGTCAATTTGAGTAGTTTGGAATAGTTTGAAAAGATTTTTTGAAGAGATTTACAGAATTTGGCTGATTTTAGGAAATTTTGGAAAATTTAGGGTTCATGGGCAAATTGGAGATTTGGTGAAATTTGGGGCCAAAAAGGGTCAAAATCGGGAATTTGGTAAAATTAGGATTGATTGAATATATTATTTATGAGGTCATCTAATTGAGCCATGAGACCAAGGGAACTCCCATTATGGATCCTCCATGTGCTGGTCTTAGTCAAACCTTAGCACAGGGCTAATAGTTTGGGGGACCGTCTGCATGAGTTTCCAATAGAGTAGGGGATCAACTAAGCATATTTAGCTAAGGATGAGGTTGTGCGTGTGAGAGAGTGTGTGTGTACAGGACTAATCAATGCCACATCACCCAGGATTATCCCTAAGGCCAAACAGTCCTATAGGGACTTCTCTTGAGCTCCCCAATATTGGTCCCACCTACTAAGTGCTAGAGGTTAGAACCAACATGTGAAACTTTAAGATGAGCAAAAAAGAGTTTAGAATTTTTATTGGTGTTGGTACCATCACTAGTCTTTATATCTCTAGGATTAATCAACAGGAAAATTCTATGGCAAAATCCTAGGCTCCTAAAAAAAACTAGACATCAACCAAAAGTGAGGTCAACAGTTGCATGGAAGATAACACAAATACAAAGTCAACTCTTAAAAATGAGTATCCTACTCTTAAAAATGAGTATCCTCCTTAACTTCACATTTACTATTGATGCTTTTATTTTCCTCCTTACACATATGCCTTCATTAAAGCACAAAGATGACACCCTCAATAAGTTTTAATTTTTTTAGTAGTTCTCTTGTAATAATGGGTGAATTCAAAAGGCCTATCTCACAATCCAAATTGCAATGGATTATTATCATTTTCTTTATATCTCTCATACATCTAAACCTTTGTCCTTAACTCAAGAACAAATTGCTCATAACCAATTATGAGCAGGACTTCCTCTCTTGATGATGTGTGCGATCATTAATCATCTTAACCAAAGGAATTGTCTCCAACATCTTAAAGATTTTAGTTTGGGCCTCCTGACATCAACTACCAAATTGTTGATGATGAGCACATAATTAAATAAAATATTTATCAAAGAGAATTTTTCTAGCAAACAATACCTCTATAAATTCTTTCATCTCAAAATCTATAACATTAGAAAAAACTAAAGTTCAAATAATAATCGGACAACTAAAGTTGTATAATAAATTCAACTCAACTTCTCTCTCAAAGATATGACTGGGACAAAGTATTTCCACATAATTCATGTTCATTAATGATGATGCTAGCATGACCGCTTTAGAGATTAAAGTAGTTGTTTTAAAGATAAATTTAGTGGTGATAGAAAAATCATAACATAAAAAACAAATATTATTCAATATGTTATCATTTTTTCAATCAAAATTTTTATTAACCAACTTTTTTTTATTTGTCTAATATTTAACAAATTCTAATGTTCACTTTGACTCTTATCTTGAATTTTTTTGACATGTTTTTTTTGCAGTTGTGTTTATTATTCCCAACACATTAAGATTAAATTGTAGTCATCCAAAATTTACCACAATTCAGAGGGATAATTATGAAAGTTACGAGAGCAAAATCTTTAGATGATTGAGAAAGTAAAATGCATGTAATTTCAATTAAACATTTTTTAAAATTAATTAAAAGATAAATAAATAAATAAATAATATTAATAACAATTGCAGCAAATATGATAATGATAAAACAATAATGAATATTATTACTATTGATATTATACCATCCAAACAAATTAATTAAGATCAGAGGTTGCTCATTTTCCTCCTTGAATTAAGCCTAAATGTTAATTAAGACGAAACTTCCAAAATTCAGAAAGATAATTATGAAAGTTACGAGAGCTAAATCTTTAGATGATTGAGAAAGTAAAATGCATGCAANCTTCGCAGATATAAAATTACAGTATGAAAGTACAAGAAAAACAACGCTAAAAAAAAAACTGTAAAAGTGTACCTGGCGAGTCTTCTCGTTCCACCACCTGAAACTCAAAATGCNTGAACAGATGATTCTGAAGGCCAAAAGAGTTGACCATATTTTCCCAAACTAGAAATGGGTAAAGTATGCCAACAAAAGAAAGGTAATTTGGTTCAAGAGGGATATGAACACATTACCGATATATAAAGATAATATTTTCTTGATTTTAATGAAGAGAAGCAGATCCCCAGCGGAGTCGCCAGAAGCTGTCGGCACTATTTTTGGTGTGGGGTTTTCCATAAGAAGCTGTCGGTCATCAGAATTGAAATCCCGTTGCCCGCTTCGGAAGAACATTAAAAAATTTTAGTTTTTTTAAAAAAGATGAAGTCGAACTGACCCCATAATTTTCATAGTTTAAATGAAAGAGCGATTTACCTCAAATCATGTATTTATCCCGAAGGANGTAATGTAATAAAAGTAGAAAGATAAGTGTAATGGTAAAAGAAAGACCTTAAAAAATGGCATGTACCGAGGGTCATTTGCAATTTGTAAAGGAATTGAATTGAACGTTGGATCCTCGGGCTTCACTACCTTCTGGGCCAAACTAACAAGAGAGTTCAAACCGACTGAGAAATATCGGCTGATGGTTTCAGATGAATGTTGGAAACGCTCCATAGCACCTCTTATTGATTCATTTTGTGATAAGATATATAGAGTTATTCCAAGCACTTCCCTTGGGGTTGTTCTTGCAGAGCCGTGAAACNGGCTTGATCAAGAGGATCCATCCAATAAACGCGCGATCCAACGGTTGTGGTTCATCGTCCTCGATTAACCTAACCTGAGAACCGTTCCACTTCTAGACCTAAGATCTCGCTTGATACTCAACCAAATCAAGTGTGGTTTATTCTTACGCCTTCATCTACTTGATACGAGCACATTCATACTAATGTAAAGCTATGAAATACAAGTTTCTTTCACAAATTGTGAAGCCGAGCTCAAAATTAGGGTTGGTGTGCTATACCTTTGCTCAAGAGGTGAGGCCTCGATTGGGTGCTTGTAAAAGCTTCAGTGGAGTCTGGAAAATCGTCTAGATGTGTCATCTTTCTCTGGTAAGTGGTCCAAGTAGGAGTTTGATCAACAGGTGGTGCAGCCTTAGTCTAGAGATGGGTTAGAGGGCTCAATAGAGGGAGATTTTGATGGGGAACTTCTCCTTAAGCTCTAGTGAAGCTTAGGGACACTTTGATTTGGAGTTTGATGGAGTTTTGTGAAGGGACTGAAATTTTCACTGGATTTCAAGTGAGAAATTGGATTTTGGGGCTGATGGCTGTGGGATTGAACTCAGGAAGGCTTGATGAAGCTCTAGAAAGATTTTGGCAGAGTCTCCCCAAGGATTTTGATGGTCTCTCTTGCTTTGCGGTGGAAGGTGGGTTCTAAATAGAGGGGCAAAGAGAGGCCACCATGGTTGGCCAGTAGGTGCAAGGAGTGTCTTAAGTGGAGGGCTGAGTGACACAAGTGACCAATTGGGATGAGCCAACTCAGGGAGTTCAAATTTTGAGTTTTGGCCATGGGGTGGATCTCAATTTTGGTGTTTTCTGGCCAGTAGGTCTGGCTGGTGGTCAGGTGGCCAGGTGAGCCAGTGGGAGGGTTAATAATGATTAACCCTAAATGGTTAAGACTTGATGGCAAATATTTTTAGGTTTATCCAAATATGGGAAGAGATCCCCTAAATCAAGGGGCCTTTGGTCAATGGCTCATGTAGGGTGGGCTAGGTGGGTCTAGCCTGGTCTCTAAGGACCAAATGTTGGTTGTGGTGGCTATGGTTTGATCAATTTGGCTAAGTTTGGTTACATGCATGGCTTGGGTTCAAAATCATGTCATGAGCTTGGATTTGAGTTTGGGTTTGGTTAGAGTTTGAATTTGGTTTAATTGATTGATCAAATTGGATTGACTAATTGTCATGTGGAATTTGGAAAAGAGATTGAGTGATTTTGGCTCAAGTTGGATTTGAGTGAGTTTTGAGTTCGAATTTGGTGGAAATTTGGGATGAATTAGGGAATTTGGGCCTTTAAGGGCAATTTAGGGATTCTGGTCAAAATGGATCAATTTGGTCAAATTGGGCCTAATTGAGTGGTTCAAATTGATTTTGGGGACATTTTAGTGATTTTGGAGATTTTGGAAATTTTTGGAATTGTTGGAGACTGAAGGGTATTTTGATAATTTTGGGGTTTTTTTTTTGAATTTTGGAAATATTTGAGGTATTTGGTCAATTTGAGTGGTTTGGGATAGTTTGTAAAGATTTTTTGAAGAGATTTACAGAATTTGGCTGATTTTAGGAAATTTTGGAAAATTTATGGGCAAATTGGTAATTTGGTAAATTTTGGAGCCAAAAAAGGTCAAAATCAGGAATTTGGTAAAATTAAGATTGATTGAAGATGTTAATTATGAGTTCATCTAATTGAGCCATGAGACTAAGGGAACTCCCATTATGGATCCTTCATGTGCTGGTCTTAGTCAAACATTTGCTCAGGGCTAATGGTTTGGGGGACCGTCCACATGAGTTTTCAATAGAGTAGGGGATCAACTAAGCATATTTAGCTAAGGATGAGGCTATGAGTGTGAGAGCAAGTGTGTGTGTACAAGACTAATCAAGACCACATCACCCAGGGTTATCCTTAAGGCCAAACAGTCCTATAGGGACTTCTCTTGAGCTCCCCAATATTGGCCCCACCTACTAAGTGCTAGAGGTTAGGACCGACATGTAAAATCTCAAGATGAGCAAAGAAAAGTTTATAATTTTTATTGGTAATGGAACCATCACTAGTCCTCTAAGATTAATCAACAGGAAGAATCCTAGGCTCCTAAAAAAAACTAGACATCAACCAAAAGTGAGGTCAACAGTTGCATGGAAGATAACACAAATACAAAGTCTAACTCTTAAAAATGAGTATCCTCCTTAACTTCACATTTACTATTGATGCTTTTATTTTCCTCCTTACACATGCCTTCATTAAAGCACAAAGATGACACCCTCAATAAATTTTAATTTTCTTAGTACTTCTCTTGTAATAATGGGTGAATTCAAAAGGCCTATCTCACAATCCAAATTGCAATGGATTATTATCATTTTCTTTATATCTCTCATACATCTAAACCTTTGTCCTTAACTCAAGAACAAATTGCTCATAACCAATTATGCAGGACTTCCTCTCTTTGATGATGTGTGCAATCATTAATCATCTTACCACAATTCAGAAAGATAATTATGAAAGTTACGAGAGCTAAATCTTTAGATGATTGAGAAAGTAAAATGCATGCAATTTCAATTAAACATTTTTTTTAATTAATTAAAAGATAAATAAATAAATAAATAATATTAATAACAATTGCAGCAAATATGGTAATGATAAAACAATAATGAATGTTATTACTACTGATATTATACTTCATATTATGGAACTCTTTTATTAACAACAAAAATGGGCAAAATCATATTAAAATTAGAATAATTTTATGCTATATGCATAGCATATTTAGTTAAAAAGATAAATCACAAAATATTGGATTTCACGCTCATCTTGCCCGAAGAAGGGAAAAGAAAACTAGCGTAACCAGGAGAGTTTATCTCAGCCATAGCGTGCTAGATAAATATGGCTTTAAATGAGTCAAGCTTGAGTGAGCTCAAGTTTGGCTCTTTTTCTACTCGTTTGAAATTAATTATATTTGAAATTGGCTTGTGTCTTAAATTACACATGAACAATATGTTCATATTTGACAAGATTTACATATTTTTGTTTGTATTCAGCTTGAAATTAACTGGTTTAAATTAAGAGAAAAAAATAGATATAGAATATTGGATTTGAACCTACACCACTTATATGCATTAAAAATCATAAAACTACAAGTTGTATTTATTTAAACTTAAATATAAATATAGATTATTATTATATAAACAATACATAATTTCTTTATTTCAAGCTAAAACAAATTGAACAAGATCAAACAAATAGTAAAAAAGGTTGTTCATGTTTGACTTATGTATAACTTGAGCTAAAAAAATTTGTTCGTACTTGACCCGCTTATTTAAACACACAATTTATTGAACTGAGTATAATTTGTTCACCAACGAGCATTTTTGGGGTACAATTACAACAACAACAAAACCTTTATCTCACTAAGTGGGATAGGCTACATGAATCCTTTTTCTCCATTGCATCCTATTTAGTGTCATATTTTCATTCAATTATAATAAATTAAGATCATTTTATATACAATATGCCCAAGTCTTCCGAGGTCTACCTCTGTCTTTCTTAACATAAGTTGAATCTAAAACATCTACTCTCCTAATCAGATCATCAGATGGTCAAAGTTTAATGTGAACAAATCATCCTAGATAACTCTCTAATTTTGTCTGCCACTAGAGCTACACCAACCCTATCACAGTTATACTAATTTTGCATTTTGTCTCTAAGTGTAAAGCCACTCATCCACCCAATCATTCTCATCTCGAAAACACTTAACTAAGTATTATAATTCTCTTTCAAAGGACAACATTCGACATCATAGAGCAATGCAGGTTTCACCACCATCTTATAAAATTTTCCTTTCAGTTTACGAGGAATATTTCTATCACACAATAGGCTCGAAGCATTACTCCACTTCAATCAAGCAACTTGAATTCTACTAATAACATCCCCGTCTATATCACAATAACTTTGAATAATAGACCTGAGATATCTAAAGCGTTCACACATTTTAATAATTTGATCACCCATAGTTACAACTCTGTCATTAGAGCTGCTACTACGAGAATTACATTACATGCATTCAGTTTTAGTTCTACTCAAACAAAGACATTTAGACTCCAATATAGACCTCCCTAATTCAAGCTTTTCCTGAGCATTATCTCTCGTCTTATCACAAGAAAGATAAAACAAGGTAAATGAAATTGGGCAGCCAGTTTGGCATAGCGGCAAAATATCTGTCCGTCCTTCCATACTCCTGTTTGTCCCATCCTGTCCCGCCCGCCTGTCAAGTAAAACCTCTCCGGATGCTGATCATCATTGGCTACAAGAATGAAAATCCTAAATTTCCGCTCGCCTGCCCGCCAAGTAAAACTCTATTAGATGTTGATAATCACTGGCTACAAGAATGCAAATCCTAAATTTATGGGTGAAGCTCTTCACAATACTTATAGTTAACTAAACTTGAAAAGCCATAAGCAGGCTCCAGAAAACAAAAATTTATACCAAATTTATTCATGCATCAGCGTTGTCATGTAAGCACAGAAGTAACCATGAATTTATGAAAGCAATGCACAATTTTTTTATGAAATTGGTACATCCAAAACACATTCCATATTCAACGCATAAATGCAGTATTAACAGTTGAAATTTATTGTATATTATATAACTCAAAACTTAGCTTCTAATTGAATAAACGCAGAATGATTTTAGCCATTTTCTGGCAGGAATCAAATAAGCTCTGAACAAGTCATATGACAATGCATTATAATCTTTTGGAACGACGACACAAATCTCATCCTTGTCGATCGTGTCATAACAATTATGCATCCTCCACGGCGCACCAGCGAAAAGGCCTAAAGTGATCCCAATGCATACATCCTTGACAACACTGGAGCCCTTAAGAGTAGCATGGGCAATCTTGTGCGCAGTCGTTCCTTCCTTTAGTATCAGACAAATACCAAATTATTCAGTAAAATAGAGAAAATGGGAGATGAAAACATTCAGAATCAATTCAACAGAATGTTTATAAAATTCCACATCAAAAGGTGTAGCTCAAATCAATATGGAAGACTAAGGCACCGTTTGAGGCCGCATTTTTTGAGCTTCGCGGCCCCAAACCGCCAATTTTTTTTTCGCGCTTTCTTGCAGCGGCAGCGGCCGATTGTCGCTGATCTAGGCTGAACACGGGCCGCGGGATCGACCGCGCAGCCCGGCGTTCTGGAGGGTTAATACCTCCTATACCCCGCTCGACTTCATCTCTCTCTCTCTCTCGATCTCGCTCGCCTCCTCACCTCGACAAAGAGATGTCTGCTTCGCTTCCCCCCTCTCGCCTCTACCGCACACGCACGGCTTGCCTCTCCTTCTCTGCACCAGAGTTCTCTCACGCATGGCTCGCCTCTCCCTGATTTGACCGAAACTCTCTCTCGCTCGACTCCCTCTTCCTCACTCGCTACTTCCTCCTCGCCTGCTCCCCTCTTTTAAGCAGATGGAGAGAATTTTCCAAGTTTTCCTGCGCAATGGTGGAGCAATGCTTAGTTGGGGTCAGGCTTGCATCTTCCGTCGTCTTCTTCCCTCACATAGTCTCCCTCCCCCGGACGCATCAAATAGAAACAAATAAGGGATGGAGGGAGACAAAAATCACTTTAGGCAGCGTTTTTCCTTGACACCCGACCCGGGCCATACTTCGGAGAAGTTTTGCTCGGTGCTGCCGCCGCACCTCCTGCCGCCATCTGTGAATCCCACTAGTAAAGAAGGCTGCTCTCTATTTTTCTCCTCATTTCGATCGTTATCCTTCGAGAGAAATAAAAACTACGCTTTTGGTTCCCCCTATGTTTTGCCCGATAACTTGTTCTCTTTTTTTCTCCTTCTAACATTTTTTGTTCTTCGCTGATTTTTTAAGGGCGATGCTGCTGTTGTTGNCGCCTCCTCACCTCAACACAGAGACAGCAACTTTGCTTCCCCCTCTCTCGCCGCTACCACACACGCATGGCTCGCCTCCCTTTCTCTGCACCGGAGTTCTCTCACACACGGCTCGCCTCTCCCTGATTTGACCGAAACTCTCTCTTGCTCGACTCCCTCTTCCTCACTCGCTACCTCCCTCCTCGCTTGCTCCCCTCTTTTAAGCAGAAGAAGAGAATTTTCCAAGTTTTCCTGCGCGATGGTGGAGCAATACTCAGTTGGGGTCAGGCTTGCATCTTCCGTCGTCTTCTTCCCTCGCACAGTCTCCCTCCCCCGGACGCATCAAATAGAAACAAATAAGGGATAGAGGGAGACAAAAATCACTTTAGGCAGCTTTTTTCCTTGACACTCGACCCGGGTCGTACTTCGGAGAAGTTTTGCTCGGTGCCGCCGCCGCACATCCTGCCGCGGTTGAGGTCTCTGCGAATCCCACTAGTAAAGAAGGATGCTCTCTATTTTTCTCCTTCTCATTTCGATCGTTATCCTTCAAGAGAAATAAAAACTGCGCTTTTGGATCCCCCTATGTTTTGCCCGATAACTTCTTGTCTTTTTTTCTCCTTCTAACATTTTCTGTTCTTCGCTGATTTTTTAAGGGCGATGCTGCTGTTGTTGAGTTGGTGCTTCTTGAATACCTATACTTGCATATCATCAAAAGTTTTAATTCTGTTATCTCAAATTTTATTACACAGTATTTAACAAGTTCAATCAATTCTCAAGCAGTTATAATATAAAATTTGATAAGGTTGCACTGGATCGAATCATTGAACATGTTTCTGATCTGCCAGATCCAGAGGTGAGCTGATTAGGATGGATTGATAATTGTTTTACATGAACAAGTTATCTGTTTGCTTTGCTTATGTCTGAAACTATCTATTTATTTCACATTGTTAATTAACATTATTGTTATCCAGTAGTGGGCATAAGTTATAGGTTCTTACTATGGTTACATTTTTTGTCCTCGAGTTAGCAGGTTTTCCCTATGTTTTTTTCAACTATTCCAGTTCCTTTTTTTTTTTTTTTNGCAGTTATACAATAAAATTTGATAAGGTTGCACTGGATCGAATCATCGAACATGTTTCTGATCTGCCAGATCCAGAGGTGAGCTGATTAGGATGGATTGATAATTGTTTTACATGAACAAGATATCTGTTTGCTTTGCTTATGTTTGAGACTATCTTTCTATTTATTTTACATTGTTAATTAACATTATTGTTATCCTGTAGTGGCCATAAGTTATAGGTTCTTACTATGGTTACATTTTTTTTCCTCGAGTTAGCAGGTTTTCCCTATGTTTTTTTTCAACTATTCCAGTTCCATTTTTTTTTGTTCTCAACTTAGCTGCGAAGGTTAATGGGTTTTATATTAGGTATGTATCTTCTCACATATTGTTAAACTTGATATCATGGTCGGAATAAGCCAATCTACACCAATAATCCTGCAGGCAACTACTACATAAACATTGCTTGTTATGAAGGATNCTCACTCGCTACCTCCCTCCTCACCTGCTCCCCTCTTTTAAGCAGAACGAGAGAATTTTCCAAGTTTTCCTGCGCGATGGTGGAGCAATACTCAATTGGGGTCAGGCTTGCATCTTCCGTCGTCTTCTTCCCTCGCACAGTCTCCCTCCCCCGGACGCATCAAATAGAAACAAATAAGGGACACAGGGAGACAAAAATCACTTTAGGCAGCGTTTTTCCTTGACACTCGACCCGGATCGTACTTCGGAGAAGTTTTGCTCGGTACCACCGCCGCACCTCCTGCCGCGGTTGAGGTCTCTGCGAATCCCACTAGTCAAAAAGGATGATCTCTATTTTTTTCCTTATCATTTCGATCGTTATCCTTCGAGAGAAACAAAAACTGCGCTTTTGGATCTCCCCTATGTTTTGGATTCCCCTATGTTTTGCCCGATAACATGTTCTCTTTTTTTCTCCTTCTAACATTTTTTGTTCTTCGCTGATTTTTTAAGGGCGATGCTGCTGTTGTTGAGTTGGTGCTTCTTGAATACCTATACTTGCATATCATCAAAATTTTTAATTCTGTTATCTCAAATTTTATTACACAGTATCTAATAAGTTCAATCAATTGTCAAGCAGTTATACTATAAAATTTGATAAGGTTGCACTGGATCGAATCATTGAACTTGTTTCTGATCTGCCAGATCCAGAGGTGAGCTGACTAGGATGGATTGATAATTGTTTTACATGAACAAGACATCTGTTTGCTTTGCTTATGTTTGAGACTATCTTTCTATTCATTTTACATTGTTAATTAACATTATTGTTATCCAGTAGTGGCCATAAGTTATAGGTTCTTACTATGGTTACATCTTTTTTCCTCGAGTTAGCAGGTTTTCCCTGTTTTTTTCAACTATTCCAGTTCCATTTTTTTTTTTTCTCAACTTAGCTGCGAAGGTTAATGGGTTTTATATTGGGTATGTATCTTCTCACATATTGTTAAACTTGATATCATAGTCGGAATAAGCCAATCTACACCAATAATCCTGCAGGCAACTACTACATAAACATTGCTTGTTATGAAGGATTTTAGAGATTCATTTGTGTATGCTGTAATCAGAGCAAATGATCATAAATATGTATGGTTAATAGGTATGCCTTTACTTCTAGTATGATTGATGC
>JXCR01133523.1:158677-183783 GCA_002079205.1 Phalaenopsis hybrid cultivar
GACAAAAATTACATCATATGTTATGCTGAAAAAGTAGGGTTGTAAGAAAACTGAAAATTAAAAATGAAAAGATTAAGCAAGCATGTTTTATAAAAATGCTTTTATAGCATTAAAATTTTTAAGAGAAGTGCCCCTAATCTAAATGCTTTTGAAGGATAAATGTCATTTTCAAATAATTACTTATTATTACTGCATAAATCATTCTATAAACTTATTACTGATCTACTTATTTATTTTATTCATGAATACATAATCATTAATTTTTAGTTTCATTGAGCATTTCTAGATAAATAATTGAAATTATATATTAAAAACAAATTAGGTCAATTTTTTGTCATTTAACCAATTCACTTTATTTCAGTTACCAATAAATTAATTTATAAAAATAATATGAAANCTATTTATTTTCTTCATGAAAACATAATCATTAATTTTTAGTTTCATTGAGCATTTCTAGATAAATAATTGAAATTATTTATTAAAAACAAATTAGGCCAATTTTTTGTCATTTAACCAATTCACTTTATTTCAGTTACCAATAAATTAATTTATAAAAATAACATGAAAAACAAACCTAACAACAATTTCACCAAAACAGCCATTCATTAAACAGAACCGTTATATAAACATTTTTTTCCCAAACAAATTTAAATTGTGATATGATGATTTCTTACTAATTCATAAAAAATGAAAAGAATATTAAGGATTGGTGAAATAAAATATAATGAAAATTTTGAAATGCATTATATCAGGCTCTAATCTCCAGCAGCAGAATTGACTCATTAGAGCCCTAAACTCGGGCAGNTTTTTTCTTCCCAAACAAATTTAAATTGTGATATGATGATTTCTTACTAATTCATAAAAATGAAAAGAATATTAAGGATTGGTGAAATAAAATATAATGAAAAGTTTGAAATGCATTATATCAGGCTCTAATCTCCAGCAGCAGAATTGACTCATTAGAGCCCTAAACTCGGGCAGTTACAAGTGCGATAATGCAACAACTAAAAAACTAATGTATAAACCCATCAAATGCCCTGACTAGGCCATGGTTGTGAAAGTAAACCTTTGAATTCCCTTATTTTAATCCTTGCACAAAGTAACTTCCAAATATACTGTGTATGCTTCAATACAGCTCAATCTAATATAGAAAAATTATAAAAATACCCTAAAGAAACCTAATAATTAGGAACCAAACTACATTNCTGTATAAACCCATCAAATGCCCTGACTAGGCCATGGTTGTGAAAGTAAACCTTAGAATTCCCTTATTTTAATCCTTGCACAAAGTAACTTCCAAATATACTGTGTATGCTTCAATGCAGCTCAATCTAATATAGAAAAATTATAAAAATACCCTAAAAAAACCTAACAATTAGGAACCAAACTACATTATAAGCCAAAAGAACAAGAGCACACGATTGACCTGTTTAGCTGCCAATTGANCGACTAGGCCATGGTTGTGAAAGTAAACCTTAGAATTCCCTTATTTTAATCCTTCCACAAACTAACTTCCAAATATACTGTGTATGCCTCAATGCAGCTCAATCTAATATAGAAAAATTATAAAAATACCCTAAAGAAACCTAACAATTAGGAACCAAACTACATGATAAGCCAAAAGAAACAAGAGCACACGATTGACCTGTTTAGCTGCCAACTGAACCAAAAATTAAATTTTAAAGGAAAAAATAACAATGCAACTCACGAAACTGTGACTCACCTACAAATGTAAAATACTAACATTTATAACCAAAAATTAAAAAAGGAATAAAATGCCCTTATATCAATAAGCATGCCAATGGGTCAATTGCCTCATGGTAAATTAAAATGTAATTGTTATGGCACAACCGCACAGGTAACGACAAGCAAGTATTACCATAAACCTATGGAAAGAAAAATAATATATGTCGCAATATGCGTTAAGAGACCAAAACACTACAAAGGATGCGAACCTATATATAGCATACAACATGAAGTATGATGCAAAATCTTAAATGGCTATACTTTTATAAGCTTAAGGCTTTATGCCTTCATAATCCGCCCGCCTGCCCGCCAACCAAAAAAAACACTCTGGATGTTGATCATCACTAGCTAAAAGAATGCAAACCCTAAATTTATAGCCGAAGCTCTTCACAATGCTTATAATTAACATAACCAAACTCGAAAAAATGGCCTGCTTTAACCAGGCTTCTAAAAACAAAAATATATAACAAATTTATTCCCGCATCACGTCAGCTCAGCAGAGACGTAAACATGAATTTATGAAAGCATTGCACAAATTTTATGAAACTGCTACATGCAAAACACAGTGCATACTAAGCACAGTATTAGAAGTTGAAATTTATTGCATATTATATAACTCAAAACTTAACTTCTACTTGAACAAACACAAAAATATTTTTAGCCATTTTCTGACCAGAATCAAATAAGCTCTGAATAAGTAATATGACAATGCATTCTATTCTTCTGGAACGACGACACTGATCTCACCCTTGTCGAGCATGTCATAAAAGGCTCTAGTTTTTCGTTGCTCATTCCAGTGATGCATCTTCCACAGCCCACCTGCAAAAAGGCCTAGTGTGATCCCAATGCATATCTCCTTGACAACACTGGGGCCCTTAAGAGTAGCATGAGCAATCTTGTGTGCAGCCATTGTTTCTCTTTAGTATCAGACAAATACCTAAATAATTCAGTGAAATAGAGAAAATGGAGGGATGAAAACATTCAGAATCAGAACCGTTATATAAATTTCGCATTGAAAGGTGCAGCTCAAATCTATATGGAAGACAAACTCCTATATCAGCATAACTAGTGGTTACAAGCAAATCGTTGTTATTTAAAACTACCTTTCTCTATTGCAAATATAAATTTCATAATCAGCGAAAATAGATCGGGGTCATATTTGGTGGCAATCAGGCAACCCCTAAATGAAATGGTAAAAAATTAAAAGACATTTAAAAAGATAAAAATATATTGCATGGTAGGTGGTTATAAACAAGAATAAGATTGTGACAAACAAAATAATTTAAGTTACATTCAAAATTTAAGTTTTATTAAGGTAAATACATTGAATTTTATTAAATCTGTAAGTTTATACTAAAAAATAAGAGTTAAGTATATTAATTTGGCAGTTGAATGGCTTTTAGAAGAATCTAAACTCTAGTTCTAGAAACCATTTCACATATTTCAATTTTCTTAACAATCAATTGTCTACTCAAATAGAAGAAATGCAATCTCTATGATTAAATCAAAATATCAAATATCACTGGAGAAATTTAGTTTGAAGAGNCTTTCACATACATCAATTTTCTTAACAATCAAATTTCTACTCAAATAGAAGAAATGCAATCTCTATGATTAAATCAAAATACCAAATATCACTGGAGAAATTTAGTTTGAATAGGGAATAAATTGAGAGTTGAAAGGTCTCCATGCTCTTCAGCAATCTCAAATTCATAATGGAAGAATTAAAGAACTCCTTTCTTTCTCTATGTTAGCAAGAATAAACATTGTGGTTCAAAATAATTGTATTTCTAATCTAAAATTTGATTCCACAGCCATGTGTATTTGATGTCATCTTCAAAAAAACAAGAAGTTGCATAAATCCAGAAACGGCATTAAGGAGCTTAATTAGCATCAAAATATGGGGATAAAGGGCTTACTAAGCTCTTATTATAAGGTATGCCTAAACCTGTATGAATCACAGCACACAGACANGATGCCATCTTCAAGAAAACAAGAGGTTGCATAAATCCAGAAACGGCATTAAGGAGCTTAATTAGCATCAAAATATGGTGATAAAGGGCTTACTAAGCTCTTATTATAAGGTATGCCTAAACCTGTATGAATCACAGCACACAGACACAACTGCTAAATTAAATTTCCCAACACAACCTTCACACCAAATCTCATAAAAAAAAATCAGATCTAAATTCAATGAGCGAGTTTTCACTGCCAAGAGCTTTATAAATTAGGTTTCACTAAAAAAAGATCTAAATAAATTTAGAAAAAAATTTAAGAAAATTTAAGCTAAAAGACGAACTTGAAGAAAAATATGGAGTATTAGAGCAAAGAAATTCAAAGGTAAACCTCAATAGCAAGGCAAGCAACCAAGCAAGAATACCGAGCGACCAAGCGAGAGAACCGAGCAATCGACTATCAAAGGAGAAATAGCAGAAGATATTAGAGGACGGACNCACCTCAATAGCAAGGCAAGCAACCAAGCAAGAATACCGAGCGACCGAGCGAGAGAACCGAGCGATCGACTATCAAAGGAGAAATAGCAGAAGATATTAGAGGACGGACTTAAACAGCAAACCTTAAGCTTTCCCGGCTGCCAGCCTTCTGCGATTTTGAGAAGAGAATGAGAAGACTCCGAAGAGGGAGAGGACACCGGTCGGTCGTTTGCTGGAGCAAGCCGAAGAGGAGAGAGAAGAGGGAGTTCGGCTAGGGTTTCGGCAAAGAGTGAGGAAGAAGGGTTGGCTGGGTTTCGAGTCGCGAGGAAGGCGTGCGATCGGGCCGCAAATGGGAGGAGCCGAGAGAAGGGGGGGATTATTGCGTGCGGACACCGCAATGCATCTCTGCATGCGGTGTTCGATCCTGGCCGTAGATCACGGTGATCTACGGTCAGGATTATTTCCGTTTNTTGGAGCAAGCCGAAGAGGAGAGAGAAGAGGAAGTTCGGCTAGGGTTTCGGCACAGAGTGAGGAAGAAGGGTTGGTTGGGTTTCGAGTCGCGAGGAGGAAGGCGTGCGATCTGGCCGCAAATGGGAGGAACCGAGAGAAGGACCCGTAGATTTTGGGATTTAGGAGTTTTTAAAAGCTTTATATATATATATATATAATATTTATAATTTAAAATCCTCAATTTGTGTATTATTTGTTCATGCACGAAACTATATCGAAAAAAAGTGTCCTCCTTAACTAAAATCGATGCTTCAGACTCGTTAGTGCGGTCCGTTTTGTTATCTGTGGTCGTGAGGACAAATTGTCGAATAAGAGGGAATAGCGCTTTGGGCGGAGGATACAAGTAAAGATGAAGGAAGATTCAAAGGAGGGCACGAGGCACGCGATCGAGGGAATGAATGTAATATAAGCGAATGAAACGCGGCCCGTGTGGGTCATTTCATCGACCGCTTTTTTAAGAATTAGAAAACGTTGTTTTTGGATAAGCTGGAGAAAAGCGTGAAACAAACGCTACGACGGTGTTTTCAAAACACTGCCCGTAGTTATAAGTTGTCCTAAATGGGCCCTATCCCGGTTCTCATACCACTTGACAGAGGCGTGCACTAATAATGAAGCAGAATATGAAGCTTTAATCATCGGATTGGAAATGACAATCTCAATAGATATAACAAACATTGTCATTTATGGCGACTCCCAACTTGTCATCCAGCAAATCATCGGACAATACAGGATTTTGAAACAAAAATTAGCAGAATACCATCAGTACATGATGAAGCTCTTGGAGCAGATTCCTGATGTAACTTTCTATCGGGTTCCTAGGGTAGATAATGCCCATGCCGACGCTTTAGCAAAACTCGCTAAGGAAATGACGTGTCCCCCGGAGGATTCCATTGAAGTCACAGTGCAAGGAAGAAGAGTCTTGTCTCGGATCGACTTCGAAACTCTACACGAGCTTGAAAAAGAAGAAACAACAAGTATAGTTGCAGACATCAGCGAAGATTGGCGCAAGCCATTAATAAAATATTTGCATGCTGGAAAGCTGCTAGAAGACAAGTCTGAGGCGCACCACATCACAAGAAAGGCTATGTCTTACGCCCTGATGGGAAATGTTCTCTATAAAAGATCATTCGACCAGATGTGGCTACGGTGTTTGAGCAGAGCCAAAGCAAGAAATATTTTCAAAGAGGTACATGTCAGATTGTGTGGCACTCACCAGTCAGGGCATGAAGATGAAGATCAAAAGACTTGGA
Source organism: Phalaenopsis hybrid cultivar (assembly GCA_002079205.1). Lineage (NCBI taxonomy): Eukaryota > Viridiplantae > Streptophyta > Magnoliopsida > Asparagales > Orchidaceae > Phalaenopsis > Phalaenopsis hybrid cultivar. The sequence goes on from JXCR01133523.1 coordinate 164,616, forward strand.
TATTATTGGCCAGTGATGATGTCTGATTGTATGGATACAGCCAGAAGATGTCACCAATGCCAAGGTGGTCTTACACCAGCCTCTGAATGTGCTACACCCAAATGTTGCCTCATGGCCATTCGAGTGTTGGGGCACGGACATAATAGGTCTGATAGACCCTCCATCTTCTAAGAGGACACAGGTTTATACTTACCGCTACAGATTACTTCTCCAAATGGGCTGAGGCAGTACTGTTATGTGAGATTATGACACAGTACGTCCTTAAATTTTTCAAAAGCCAAATTTTCTACCTTTTTGGAGTACCACGTAGAATAATTTCCGACAATGGGACAGCTTTAAGCAGTACAAAGATCAACAATTTTGTCAAAAGACATGGGATAGATTGGAGATACTCTACGATTTACTATCCCAGAAAAAATGGTCTAGCTGAGGCTTTCAACAAAACACTGGTATAGATTTTAAAGAAAACACTGGATGAAAACAAGATTGGCACAACAAACTATTAGAAGCCATGTGGGCCTACCAGACAACTTTCGGGACTCCTACTTAATGTAAACCCTATATGCTCGTGTACGGGTCTGAGGCCGTGCTACCGCTAGAAATTCAGACACCATCTCTCAGAGTCGTCGTGGCCAACCAACTCACAACATAAGAAAACGCAAAACTCAGACTTGAAGAACTGGAGAGTCCCAAGGGAAAATGACTAGAAGCACAATAACATTTGAAGCTTTACTAGGCAAAGATGGTACAAGCCCATGACAAATTGGTTCGTCCAAGGACATTCAAAGTTGGTGACCTCATACTTGTGCTCAAAAGGCCTATTCTTGCACGCTGCAAAATAGGTGGAAAATTCAAGCCAACTTGGGAGGGACCATTTGTCATTGAAAATGTCTATACAGGAGGAGCCTACCAGTTAGTGGACTTCCAGGGCGAAAGACCCATGTTACCAATAAGCAGACGATATCTGAAAACTTATTACGCAACCTGATGTCGCTTGCCTCTACTTTCTTTGAAACTTTAGAAACTTTAATTGTTTTGGGGTTATCTATGTGGCCAAATGTCTATGACCGGGTCCAAATTTTGTAATTAACCTCAATATAATGTAAACTTTGAGAAAGAAATTTTAAACCTCAGATTTTCTCCTTTCTACCTTTCGAACTTAATATTTCACAAAAATTTAACAAAACTCATACATAAAATAAACAATTCATTTCATCAAAACAAACTAAAATTTACTTAAACAAGTACTTTATTTTATTCTTGTTCATGAAAAGTTTCGGCCCATTGACATTTTTTCTGTCGTCTGCAGAAAAATGTGAGGACAGAGGCTGGTCTTTGCTTTCCAGAATGGCTAGAGCCTCGCACTAAATGAGAAGATGGCACCGCAAGGCGGTACCATAGATTTCAACATGGATTTTAGCCAGGTTGACATGGACTACGAAGGTCCTCTCATGGGCGTAGTCAGCTGCAAAGAGAAAGAAGGATTGCCTTCACTACTGAGGGTGACTGCTAAAGATAATGTATCACTCAAAGGCAAGAACATGATAACAGAGTAAGATTCGATGGAAGGGCCTAACCGTCTGCTCTTTATGGTAGTTACACCGCTGGAGGCTTAATAAGCGCCAATAACGAACAACTGCCAAGTACTTCGCTTCGTAGGATGCAACGTAGGAACGCCAGCTGCAAGAAGCAGAGAGCTTTTCTATGACAAGAACGCATGCGTCAAAGAGAGACGAACAACTTGCTCACCCCTATTCTTGAGGGGCATATTTATGATCCATACCTGAAAGAAACTACTGCTAGCCTACACACCACGGATGAAGAACAGGGTTTGTGATAGAGTCAGATACACTTTCAGTTTCAGATGTTTTGTGCAAGGGTTGCTCGACGTGCAACGTTGAAATACCAGCCGGGACATCAGCCACGGGCGCGTTTGTAGAATGCCCGGATTGCAATGTTCTACATTCACAACGTTTTAGTACATTGGAAGAATATACTTTAGGCACCAATGGGTCTCAGACTTCAAATTTTATGATGGATGAACGATATGTCGCATTGGGGACGGATCAGTATGTACTATGGAGCTCAGGGTCGTACATCCCGCTAGAGACTGAGTCTCATGCTACAGATCAACCAGCGCCAGTTTGGGTTCCTGCCAATGCTTGAAGGAAGGAACACCCGCGACAGCTGCCAACCCCTGGTATGATAGATTACTATAAGATAATTAAAGTAAATAAAAGAGAATTCGAGTTTTATGAAGAAGTTCAGGGTAAGTTCATCAATATATTGGAAGGCTTGGAGCTGTATACCAAGGTTTTCTCCGAAAGTGATGAAAGAAACATTATGGACTGTATCTTTGATTTAAGAGATAGAGGCCAAGCGGGCCTTCTCATGGAAAAAAACATACTCTGAGCCAAAGAAATGGATGAGAGGAAAAGGGAGAATCACCATCCAGTGTGGCTGTTGTTACAACTTCACAAATGACAGACAGGGGGATCCACTTGGGATCCTCAGACACAATCAAGTAGATTCGCTACCGCCAATGATAAAGTGGATGATCAAAAGAATGATTAAATGGAATATTCTACCTGCTACATGCATTCCCAATAGCCGCATCATCAACATATATGAAGAGGGCGATTGCATTCCTCCACACATTAATCATCATGATTTTGTGAGGCCCTCCTGCACTGTCTCATTTATGAGCAGGAGCAATATTTTTTTTGGGAAAGAAATTGATATCGTCAGCCCTGGTGAATTTAGAGGTGCTGTGGAGATTCCTCTATCAGTCGGTTCAGTGCTCGTTCTTAAAGGAAACAGTGCAGACGTCACCAAACATTGCATTCCAGGGGTACGACACTGTAAGGTGTCTGTGACTTTTTGTAGGATGGATGACAACAAAATGCCATATGGATTTCAGCCAGACCCGAAACTAGAAGAGATACTGTCATATAAGCTATGAGAGGGTTGTACCTCTAAGTACATGCAAAGGGAAGTCTTATCCTGGAGCATGACTTAGAAGATCTGCTTGATCAGGATCTCGTCATACCTAGTACAGACGGTCAGAGGGTTCACTTTTCTTTTTTAGCAACATGATATGTATCTGATATATTCAACCTACAATGTATTCATAACATGAAATGTTCTGAGTGTATTTCGACATGGACTATATGTTGTATCTCTTGAGGCATTAGCCTATTTTCAATCTTAACATCTTTATTGAAGCAGATTAATGAAATTTTTCCTCAGGAATGTGCCTTTTTGTCAGTTGCCTTTTTGTGTGATGGATGAAAGTCACGAACCACATGTTGGTTTAGAATTTCAATGAACAAAGAATGAAACAACAAATCTTTGACAATAAATAAAATTTAAATAAAAATAATCATCAAATAAATAAACAACAAAACAAATTTCCTTTGAAAATCAATCAATTAAAATTAAAACTTTAAAGACATATTTTAAAAAATTAAATGTGATAAAAATAACAAGAAATAAAAATGAATCTGTTGAGTAGATTCTCTCATTTTCAGAGTTTCTTACTTTCTGTGCGTGCAGCACAACCATCTTTATCTGCATTAACTCTCTTTACATCCCCGCAAAATTTTGCATTTTGCACAAAATCCCACAAAACTCTACAAATCTTCTTCAACAAAATCAACATTTCCACATGACACACTTCTGCAAATTCAACACCACAAGCACTTTGTAAATTTCAATTCTCCTTTTGAATCAGTACCTAAATTCTGATTCCTATATTTCAAGGTTGATACCTAAATTTTGACTCTCTTCTCGGAGTTGATACCTAAATTTCAATTCTCCTTTTGAATCAGTACCTAAATTCTGATTCTCATCTTTCGAGGTTGATACCTAAATTTTGAATCTCTCCCTGAGATTGATACCTAAATTTCAAATCTCATTTTCGAGTTAGTACCAAAATTTTGATTCTCATATTTTGAGGTCGATACCTAAATTTGGACTCTCTTACTGAGATTGATACCTAAATTTCAAATTTCATTTTTGAATCAATACCTAAGTTCATATGAGAAATTTTGACTCTCTTCTCGAAATTGATACCTAAATTTCAATTCTCCTTTGGAATCAATACCTAAATTCTGATTCGTATCTTTCGAGGTTGATATCCAAATTTGACTCTATTCTCGGAATTGATACATAAATTTCAATTCTCATTTTTGGATCAGTACCTAAATTCTAATTCCTATCCTTCGAGGTCGATACCTAAATTTCGACTCTTTTCTTGAAATTGATACCTAAATTTCAATTCTCCTTTTGAATCAGTACTTAAATTTTGATTCCTATATTTCGAAGTTGATACCTAAATCTCGACTCTCTTCTTGAGATTGATACCTACATTTCAATTCTCCTTTTGAATCAGTACCTAAATTATGATTCCTATCTTTCGAGGTCGAGACTTAAATTTTGACTATCTCCCTGAGATTGATACCTAAATTTCAAATCTCATTTTTGAATCAGTACCTAGATTCTGATTCTCATCTTTTTAGGTTGACACCTAAATTTTGACCCTCTCTCTGAGATTGATACCTAAATTTCAAATCTCATTTTCGAGTCAGTACCAAAATTTTGATTCTCATCTTTTGAGGTCGAAACCTAAATTTTGAATCTCTCGATGAGATTAATACCTAAATTTCAAATCTCATTTTTGGATCAGTACCTAAATTTTAATTCTAATCTTTTAAGGTCGGTACCTAAATTCTGACTCTTCCTTTCTTTTCGGAATTGGTACTTAAATTTCAATTCCCACCTTGGGGTCAGCACTTACATACTGATCACCATCCTCTAAAAATTTCTGAAATTTCATAACTCAAAATCCGCTCTCCAATCCCCACTGAGAGTCCCTACTTTTTGACTTGATCAAATATGCACCTGCCAGTATCCCTAGTGGGAATAAAAAAAAACACACACAACTCTGCACATACTTCTTGGTTTGTTGACTTAAGCGTTTGTATTGGTTTTTGTTGATCTCGTCTGTCAACGCTAATATGCGAGGTGTGCTTGCCCAACACTTTTGGTTGCGGTTCAGTTTCTTCTCTTTAGTACCCTAAGTTCTAAACATAGGACTTTCATATTGACAATTCTTAGAAAACTAGACAAGGAGCCCTCATCAGTAGAAATTTCAAACTCTTCTCTACTCAACTTGAAGTTCCACATATTGATCCTAACATCTACTACTTAGTAGGTTGGGTCATTATGGGGGAAACTCAAGATGAGTCACACTTAGGACTGTTGGACCTTAATATTGACCCTGGGTGTTGGTCTAGGGCTAAGGCACTCATTTGAAAAAACTTACACTCACAATCGCTCACTACCCTAAACCTAGAACTTCTAGGCTTTGGTCCCTCGATACTTTTGGGAAACTCCTGTAGGTGGTCCCCTAAACCCATTAGCCCTAGGCTAGGGTTTGGCTAAGACCACTACATAGAAGAGCCAAAATGGGGTTTCTATTGGTCCATGGCTTATTAATGGTGGTTGGTACTCCAACTCTACTAAGATACCCAACCTAGCAGTTTGCCCCTAAATTCCCCAAATTACCCAGATGCCCTTGGGACCCCAAAATTGGCTAAAATCTCCAAATCTAGCCAAAATACCCAAACTTGTTCAAAAATAATTTCAAACACCTTGAAAACACCCAAATTACCCAAAATCCCCAAATTGGCCAAATTACCAAAATACCCCTTTTGGACCCAAAATTCCAAAAATTCCAAAAAAATCTCAAAAATTTCCAAAACCTCCTAAATATTCCCAATTTAATTTTCCTTAACTACCACATGACCCAATTTGACTAATTTGAGCATCTTTGATCAAAACCCCAAAATTGTCCTTTAAAGGCCCAAATTTCCCCAAATTCAACTCAAATGTCCATCAATTTGCTCTCAATTTAACCCAATCTCAATCCTAAACTCAAATTAACTTTTGATATGCCCAAAATAGACCAAATCCAAGCTTAATTGGCCCATGATTTGAGCCCAATTTTGGTATATGTCAAACCCCCAATTTTGATCACAAGACCTAATCTCACCAAATTGAACCCATAGCCTAGTCAATTAGCTCCAATTAATGTTGAAAAATATTTATAACATTCTTACACATCAAAATTAACCATAAATTGGCCTTAGTGAAGCCTCAAATCCATTTGATTTTGGCCTAAATCCAAAATCCCCAAATTTAGCCCCAAATTTCACCCAATTGATTGCCTTAACCCCCAAATTTGTACCCAAATCATGTTGAAAACTCTTCATGGGACCCTATTGACCATTTAAAACAATCAATTTTGAATTAGCCCAAGGCTATCCCAAGCTAGACCCAAGCCTAGCCCAACATAACCAAATTGATTAAAATTCAAAATTCCCTCAAATTGTCCCTTAAATTGAGCTCAAAACCACTGCACCCAACATGACCAAAATGATTAAAGTTCAAAATTCCCTCAAATTGACCCTCCAATTGAGCTCAAAACCACTTCCATCCTTGATTTAAGTTCAAAATTCCTTCAAATTGACCTTTCAATTGAACTCAAAACCACTTCCATCCTTCACCAAGCGTTCCTTATGATCATCTACACCAAATGCAACATTTATTTGGGCCAATTGACATGGCTATCCTAGACCAAACCCAAGACTTGGTCATTTTCTCCCACTTGGACCCATGCACTAAATGTGACTAACCACCCTAAAGCAACCAAATTAACTCCACCTCAGCCATTAGTGGACCCCTACGGCTGAGCCAAAACACATCTAACCCAAGTTAGATGATCCATGGACCAAAAATCCCCCAAATTAAGGGATCTTTTTCCCAAAAATACACATGCTTAAGATATCCTTGCCAAATCAAAATATATTTGCATTAAATTGTTATGATAGATTCCTCTGGATGCTCTGAGCACCTAGCCACCTCCCCCTGGTCGGCCGACCAGCCTAGTGGCCCAAAAATGGCCAAACAGAGAGCCACTCGCAAGGAGCATCACCCAAATCAGACCTAAAGGCGAGCTCAACTAAATTGAATTGTTGAGCTCCCCTGCCCTCCATCTAAGCACCACATTACACCACCTAATTGGCCATGACAGCCACCATAACCCAATTTTTATACAAGGCCACCTCCATGGCCATTAAACTAAGTGCTAAAAATTTCTTAGAGAGACCTCTCCAAATTAACCACAGAGCATCCCTAAGATCCCCTCCAGTGAATTCCAACTGTTTTCCTTCACCAATTTCCACTGCCGGAGTTTAATTTTGAGCTCAAATTCTTGCCACAAACCAGGACAGTGCTCATTACACCTCTACACTCCATCAAACTAAAATTAACTCTACCCACACCTTTACAACCAAGAAAGAAGCCAAAACCCCATAAAATCCCCCTTCCACAGAGCCTCTACCATAGCTCTAGACCAAAACCCAAATCCGGCCGTGATCGAATTCATACCTAGCCCTTACACCAAGACCAATGGCTTAATCCCTAGCCTCCTTGTACCCTAACAAACGTGCCAAGACCCTCTGATTGAAGCTTCATTTCTCATAGCAAAGGTACAAAACTTCTCTCCCTCCCGAGCCTATTTTGATTCTCCATTTGATTAGGCTTAATTTAATTGCATGATTTGTATGGATGTGTTTGCCTCACTCAGACGAGTCCATAGGATCAAACCCAAAGCGATTTGGTTGAGTCTAGGTTGTGATCTTAGGGTTTTAGTGTGGACGGTCACAAGATCACTCTATGGGGACGATGACGGGGAGCCGTTTGATCAAGCGTGTATCGAATGGACAACTAAGATGAAGCCGGACAACACTTTTTTACACGAACAGTGGGACGCGTGGCTGCTGGCATGGAGAGCGGGGTCAAATGGAAGCGTGCCGCGTGGAGTTTTGGAGCCGTCGTAGGTTGACGAGGCGCCGCGTCAATAATTAGAAAAATAGGGATTTTTCTATTTATTTAAACTCCCTTAACTTCAAAAATACATAACTTTGTGTAGAAAAATCACAAAAATAAAATAAAAATAGCCTCTTGCTAAGTGAAGAGAGAAAAATAATGTGGAAATATATTTAAGCCCATGTGATGCATATTTTATTTTTAATTAATTAAATATTGATTTGAATCTTTTGATTCTCCATGCATGCAGACTTATCATCTTAGCTTGAATTTTTGGCATATTGTAGTTTCTATCAAGAAGAACATTCTCTGATTTTTTCAAAGTCAGAGGAGGTCCCTAGACAGAAGATCACATTTTTCAAGTCTATGTGCTTTAGTTGTTTAAAATAATCATGGAAATTAGCATGTTGATTAGAAAATTCCAAGAAAATTTTGGAAGGTTCACCATGACCAGAGGAGCTTTTGGAAATATTTTCAGAGGTCAAGTCATTTACAATGTACTTAATTTTCATAAATACTAAATCACTAAGAAAATTAATTTTGAAAGACATAAAAATTTAAAAGACTTGATTTTTAATCTCCATTGTTATTTATGATCCATAGAACTCACCATAAAAATTTCAAAATATTTTGAGTTCATTTGATAACATAAGTTGATTTTTAAAGATAAACATCATTTTTGGCATTTAAATGATTTTTAAAAATCAAAATATAACTAAAAAATTTATAAATAACTTATTTTTTGAGTTCTCTGTGATCAGGGGTATTTTCTAAAAATAAAATGATATTTAAAATAAAAACTTGATTTTTAGCCTATTTTTAATATTTAAAATAATGAAAAATCCATAAAAATCACAAAAAAATAATATTCATGTAAATGTTCTAAATTGCTTCCTAATCACTCAGGAATAATTAGAATATTTTTCTTAGTTTTCTAAATAAAGATATTGAGTTTTAAAGCTTAAGAATAATTTTTAAAGGCTAAAAATGGATTTTCATTAAGAATAATTCCAATAAATCAAATAAAATTAAGAAAAATATAAAATCTTCTTCTAAGTTCTCTGACCTTAGGGAGACTTTTCAAAATACAAAACTTAATTTTCCCCATTTAAAATATTTATATTTAATAAATGCCCCATAATTTAAATTAATTCTTAAAATTCAAATAAAATCCAAAAATAAAAAATTTTGGTCCAAAGTCTTCTCTAGTCTAAGGCTGCCTTCAGTAAAAATTTCAATGGATTAGGAGTCACCTTGGTCAAGTTAGGAATTTTCTTTGAAAAATCCTATTTTTGCATGAAAATAATTATATAAAGAAATTAAATTTTAAAAAATCACATTTTCTCCTTTGATGTCTTAATTGACCCATGAATGAGGTAGGATAAAAATTTTAAAAGTCATTTGAATTAAATTTGACAAATTATGAAGTGTTAGAGCCTTAGGGGCAAATGTGTAATTTTGGAAAATTAGCCTTAATTAACATTTAGGCTTAATTTAAAGAGTGAAATAGGTAACATATGATCTTAATCAATTTATTTGATGTTTAAAACACAAGGATTTAATTGATAGAAACCAACCTCACTTTCCCAATTGAAAGGATAGGTTAATAAATTTCCAAATTATTAAAATTTGGAAGTTTATTAAAATAAAATGAATTTAGGGCTTAGGGGTATAACTTTTGAAGTCAATAATTAATAAATTTAATACCACTCTTTGATTTTTAAATAAAATTCAAATCATGAATTATGACCACCTAAAGTTTAATCTTTTCAAAGCTAATTAAGACACTCACCTAGGTCTTAAGGGCTTAGTAGTGACTTAGGCTAAATCAAGTTTCATTTAAATAAGGGTAAGAAAAGTAAATATCATTGAAAATTAGAATACCTTTCAAACAGTACAAGCCAAATTATGGTTAAAACTTGGCTAACTGTTCCAACAACACTAACTTGCATCTTTAAGGGTCTTCACCCACATAATTCTTGAATTGAATCACAAGTTATAAGTATCATTTTCTTAGGGATAATTAAGACATCAGTGCTCACTGAGCATTAATGTTATTTACAGGATGAATTATCAAAAAATATAATAAGTTTAAAAGAATCTCGAGATTTTCCACTAGGCAGCGAGAGAGTAGCACAGACCTGCTTCTTTCTCTAGATCTATTGGATACCTTTGAGATCTACTAAACTTAATACGTTTTGCTTGACAAAATCATCCTTAATTAAACTCCTAAGGATAAAAAAAGATATGATATAGTGTTAAGAAAACCTTACTTTTTGCCTCTATATAAATTTTTCAAACATGCATTTTAAGTATCAGGTGGTGGAACGAGAAGACTCGCCAGGTACACTTTTACAGTTTTCAGCGTTGTCTTTCTTGTACTTTCATACTGTACTTTTGTGCTTATACAAATTTGCATGGAAAACCAAAACCAAAACCAAAACCAAAACTAAAACTAAAATCAACTAAGATAAAATTCACCGTCACAACATTCAAAATATAAAACAACTCAAAATTTAATCACAAACAAAAATTACAATCACAACTAAATTAAGATATCTCTATCTGATGATCGAGAATTCCTCGGAGGAGGTAACCTACAGTTGCTAACGAGGCTTTAAATGGTCTAAATGAAATTATGGAACTCATTAAGTTGAGTTTAGTAAGTTCATTTAGACTAAGTGAGTCCAATAAAAAATAGTGGTGTCGGAACGAGGGAACCGTAGGATCCTAGCCGGTGTCGCTCTAATCAACTTTAACAGGCCCTCATAAAATTTAAAGAACTTCAACCATAGGGCCACCTGAATTAACATTATAACTTGACATACTAGAAAATTCAAACTCATCGTGGCAAGAAGCTTGGAGTTATCATGGTGGGCAGCACATCCATCTTCAACAGCAAAACCTGTCTTCTTCAACTAAACCAATCTTCCTTCCTTAGATATAAACAACAAAACCATAGGACTTTGAGGTTGCTTGCTTTTGTAATGTAAATCCTCACCTTATCTTTTGGAATTTGTACAACCCTGCTATACAACATAAGCCCTAACTCGTCTTAAGATTCCGAGGTTGTCGTTTGTCATGACCNTATCTTTCATAGTTGAAATGAAAGAGTACTACACCTCATGCTATGCATTTATCTCAAAAGATAAACACAAGACTTGAGGGTGAGGCTCGATCAAAGAAACTAAGAAATATATGACATATGTTTGGTCTGTGAAACCATTTTATTATAAACTGACAAGTTCCTCTATTTAACACGGAAAGTTAAATAAGGTTTATACTATGCTTAGTTTGTTAAAGTTTTATATAAAGGCAAGCCTTTATACTTAATTAGATCTTAGATTACTGAAGTCACCTAAAAAAACTCTTTATAAAAATCAGGAAATGTTGTCTTCAAGAAGTTCAAAGGATAGGACTTTTCAAAGAGATCAGACAAAGAGGTGTGAAATGGGAATAGCTCAAATTTGGAACATTTATTTTGGAATCCAAAGGAAGAAGGACTAGGTGATGTCATGGATCCTGAGGAGAACCTCGGTGACTTCCCAGTCTACCCTATGGTTTAGCTTCAATTAGAGGAGAAATATTTAAATGTTTCATCTTGCCAATTATATTAATTAAGGCTTACATTCATGTGAAATGATCACATAAATAGCCTGAAAGATGCGAGACCTCAGAATCATAAAGCGAATTAGGGCTTATTATGTATAACAGATCCATACAAAGATCTAAAGATAAGTTGAGGATTTATGTCGCACTGGGCGGACAACCTCGAAGTTCTATGGCTTGTTTTTTAAATCTAAAGAATGGTTTAGTTGGTGTAGACATGTTTTACTATTGAAGATGGTCGTGCTGCCCACAATGCTAGCTCCAAACTCCTCGTCATGGCGAGTTTAAGTTTTCTAATGTATCAAATCTTGATGTCAAATCAAGTGTTTCCTAAGGTCATGGTTATTTAAATATTTTGGGGAATATTAAAGTTGATTAGAGGGACACCAGTTAGGATCCTACGGTTCCCTCGTTCTGCCACCATTATTTTCTTTCGGATTCACTTAGTCAAAATAAACTTACTAAACTCAACTTAATAAGTTTCATACTTTCATTTAGACAATGGGAAATCTTTTTAGCAACTGTAGGTTACCTTCTATGAGGGATTCCTGATCATCCAATAGAGATGTCTTAATTTAGTCACAATTTTTTTTGTTATTTTGTTTGTGATTAAATTTTGAGTTGTCTTATATTTTAACTGTTGTGGCGGTGAATTTTATATTGTTTAATCTTTAATTTTGGTTTTGACATGCAGGGTGACTTTAAGCATAGGTACGAAAAAGTAAATGCAATAACTTAAAAGCGTACCTGTCGATTCTTCTCGCTCCTCCACTTGAAAGGTTAGCTTTGACAACATGTATATAATTTTTCAAGGAATTTAAATTGCAAGAGTAAATGAAGATATAGCTACCAAACCCCAAGTTATGACTTTATTGAGCCTTAGAAGATCTTAGTGGATAATTTTAGAAAAAAATATAGTAAGTTCAATTTTCCCTTCAAAATATCTAAGAGATTTCAAAGTGCTCGGGGCATGACCCTAAACCATTTTGAACATTTCTTAAAATATTTTGAGTTTATTTTGAACTTATCATATTGTTCTATTTATCAACCAAGGTTAAGCTAAGGTTATCCCATTGCTCAAGGAAACTTGATGTTCTATTTATCCCAAAGCTAGGACACTCTATTAATCAATTGATATTTCATTTAAGAGTTATGTGGGTGGGTGCCCCTAAGGAAGATTTAGGTAAGTAAAGGTTTTAACTCCCAAAGTTAAAATTGGGCTTATAATGTAAAGAGGTGTTAATCATCAATCATGTTATCTTCTAAATCCGATCAAATGAGTTTAAATAGCAAGCCTAGGTCACTACCAAGCCCTAAACAATCACAATAGGTAAAATGGTAGTGAACAAAATTTTAATTTAAATGACATGATATCTTATGGAAAGATCACATTATCATCAATTATGTGCTTAAAATTAATGAAATATTATCTTTCTAACTCAAACTCATCACTTAAGAATTCTTTATCTTTGATTGACTTCCAAGTTAAGATAATTAACGAGATTACAATTTTGTTCTCATTATGGACAAGGTGGCAAGTGAGTTTCTACCTTTTACCCATCATACTTCAATCATCCAAAAACGTTCATTAGGATCAAAATTACCCATCTTCCCTTTGATTAATCCTAAATATTGATTTAGGCACCAAAGTCTAAAGCCACCCTTCTGCCTTTGGGGCTCTTCACTTCATAACACATTAATCAAAATTCAAATGACTTTACGAATTTTTAGAGTGTCCTATCCATGAGTTAAATAAAACATCAAAGGAGGAAATGTGGGTTTTCAATATTTAATCTAATTTAAATAATTACTTAAATTTAGAAAGTAGTATTTTCATAGTTGATTTTACTTAAATATTAAAAAATAATGTTTTTTATTTATGAGAAAATTACTAGAGGTCCCCTTAAGTCAGAGAAACACTTAAACAAAATTTCATATCTTTTTGAAATAAATCTTTAGTTAAATTTTGTAATTATTATTGATTTTTATGATTTGATTTTAATGGAAAAGATGTTTTATTAACAAATTTTTTTTATATTTTATTAAACCTCTCTGAGCCCAAGGAACTCAGAAAAAAATATTTTGCATTTTTATAATTTATAATTTATTTATTTAGTTATTCTAATTGGAAAATAAGAAAAATTCATTTTAAGCCTTTAAAAATTTAATTTTAACTTAGAAAAATTAGGAACAATATCCTAATGAATTTTAAGTGTACAATGAACAATTAGGCACATTTTAAAATATTTTGGTACTTTTGCGATTTTTAATTATTTTAAATTATTTTAAATTCAAAATAAAGCTAAAAAATCAAGTATTTTCTCAAAAATAACTTTTATTTTTCCTAAATGACCCTATTCAGAAGGAACATAGAAAACTTCTTTTCATAATTTTTCCGAGTGTATTTAATTTAATATAATTATTTTTTACAAAAAATACAATGTTCCTTAAAAAAATAACTTTAGTGCTCAAACCTAGTCAAATAATTTTTAAATTTTTATAGTAGGTAAACATGATTTTTATACAAAGTGTGGAATTAATTTTATTAATTTTTTGTTAATCTTTAATTTACATAAATTAAAGCAAGATATATACATTTAATTAATTGTAAAATGTACAAGATAACTCAAATCATCATAATATTTTCCCTAAGCTTCTTTGACCATAAGAAACCTACTAAATGTATTTTCATAATTTTTCAAGTGGTATTTTAGTTTATGTAATTAAAATAAGCTAAAATAGTCATCTTAGCATGAAAATTAAGGTTAGAAGCATAGAGATGTTCTCTGACCTTGGAAAAATCAGAGGACATAGCCTCTGTCATGAAGAAAAAACCTTCAAAATTTCAAGCCATGGTGAGCAATGTTTGATAATACTGAATTAAAATACTCCATAGAGTATTTAATTCATTAAAAATCAGTGAGTCATTAAATAATTTTTATTTATAGTCCACATTATTCTCCTCTATTCACTGAGAAAGAGGGTATTTTTCTTTTATTTTTTCTGATTTTCTTAGAGAAAGATATGGATTTTTGAAGTTCATGCATTTAAATAAATCCAAAAAAATCTAGACTTTTCTACTTAAACACGCGACACCACCTCATCCTCTTCTGCATCAAACTTTACACATGGCGCTTTGCTATTCGATGCCACCAGTCACCTCAACTACCACTGGACCCGCCTTTTCGTTCCAATATTTCATCCAACGCGATCTCAACCATCCATCCGATACACGCGCGATCAGATGACATTCGTTCATCATCCCCAAACAAGCCAACTCGAGAACCGTTCACACTAAAACCTTAAGATCTTCATCTAGACTCAACCAAATTGCATGGGGTTTGTTCTTATACTTTCATCTATGGCTTATACGGTATGAAATACAGTAAATACGTATGGAGAATCAAATCAAGCTCGGTTTAGGGTTGAAGTTTTATACCTTTATCTGAGAGGGGAGGCCTCAATCAGATGATTGTAGCAGCTTCAATTGAGTCCAAAAAATCTCCAAATGAAGTATCAGGATATGGTGAATTGTCTAGATATGATTTCAATCAACGTGGATTTCAGGTGTTAGTCTAGAGCTATGTTAGAGGCTCTTTGTGATGGGCTTTTGTTGGGAATCAACTTCTCTCACTCCGAGGATGGCGTGTGCACAAATGATTAAAGTTTGGTGGAGTGTGGAGCTGTGATCGAAAGTGTCTTAGATTTCCTTGAATTTTGAACTCAAAAATTGAGCTCTCACAGAGGAATCCAGAGGGGGAAAGTGGTGAGCTTGAGCTTAGGAGTTCTTGGAGAGTGTCTGGAAGCAATTGGACAAAGTCTCCCTAAGAAAATTGGTTAGTCTTTTATTTTGCCATGAAGGAGGTGGCTTAAATAGAGGGGCTTGGGGTGGAGCTCAGAGCTTCAATTTGGATTCAATTAATTGCTTAAGTGGAGGGTAAAAAATTCCAAAGCCAATTGGGATTGACCAGCTTGGATGGGTGCAATTGGGTTTTGATGGAGGCACATGAGCTCTCAGTTTTGGGGTTTTCTAGTGACTAGCGTAGCTAACCAGCGCAGAGGAGGTGGTTAGGTGGTTAGGTGAGCCAGTAAGATGGTAAAGTATGATTAAACTTTAATGATTTGGCATGATGATGAAGATATTTTGTTTAAACCCAAAAATGGGATAAAATCCCTTAATTTGGGGAACCATTGGTCCATAGCTTCCCATGGATGGTTCAAGAGGGTTTGGCTTGGTCCAAGGGTACACCTAGTGGCTGTGGTGGTCTTTGGTTGGTCAATTTGGCATAGTTAAGTCAAATTTGGTGAAATTGTACATGTTGGTCAAGTTGGCTTGAAGTTGGGATTAGATTGGGCTAGCTGATCCCGACATAATGCTTATGCACAGTATAACAATAGTTCTGATGGTATTTTTCACTTATATTTCCTTATTTTGCAACAAAACCAAAAACTTGGTCCTGAAGAAAAATAAGAATTTAACTTTTTAATTTATATATATTTATATTGGGATACTACATAAGTATACGTATTGTTATCAAGTAATATAGGACTTTTTGATTAAGACCTGAATACGAACCCACAAGGAAGATTATGCAATATGCACTTTTTAGAAAGTTTTTCTATTTTTAAAAAGATAATTAGTTAAAACTAAAAATGAGTTTTACAGGAATTTAAAATTTAAATATTTTTGATATTTTTGATATTTTAACGAAACAGTAACGTAGGAATTTAAAATTTAAATATTTTTGGTGTTTTTGGTATTTTTTATATTTTAACGAAACAATAACAACTTATAAAGATAACTAAAGTTTTTGTAGAATAAACGTACTTAATGTGAAAAAATATTTCTTCTTATCATGAATCAGTAATAAGTATAGAAATTATGTTGTGCTAAATAGGAGCAATAATATTTTTTACCCTTACTAGAGATGCTATAAAGAACATTGGCTTATTTAAAGTTTGAATAGTTCTAAAGACCAGCTAGGCAGGGAAGATACAAGCTCTTACTCTAGAGTTCCCTCGATTCCCTCTACCTGGGGGCTAACATTCTCGTATCAGAACCTAAAACAATAAACTAAGTTGGGGGCTTTAACATATCATTTTAAAGTCCTCTAACTCTACACCCTTCAATGAATATTTCCCTATTTATTTGCACTCAAGATCTTCTCGTATCAGAACCTAAAATAATAAACTAAGTTGGGGGCTTTAACCTATCACTTTAAAGTCCTCTAACTCGTATCAAAACCTAAAACAATAAACCAAGTTGGGGGCTTTAACCTATCACTTTAAAGTCCTCTAACTCTAACACATCAATGAATATTATTATTTATTTGCACTCAATCATATGAACTACATTCTCATTCATACAATCTCATGTGATTCTTTTTATTTCCAAATTTATTTGCACTAAATCATATGAATTACATTCTCATTCATACAACCTCATGTGATTCTTTCTAATTGTTGACTAAGACAATACCAGCCTGGTTCTGACATGTTCTCATAACAAATTTTAACATCTGGATTGGCCAAATCAAGAAGTAAATGAAGTGCATGGATTTAAANTTACCATTTTGAACACCTTAAAAATAATATTTCCTGATTTTTATTGAGAATTTTCTTAAATGACCATTTAATTAACTATAGGGGCTTGCCCTTATAAGAAGCATGTCCGAACCCAGCTTAATATAAACCCGAATTCCTTATATTAAATAGGGGAATTTGTAGGCAAATACAAAGGTTTCATAGACCAAACAGATGTCTTATATTCTTTAGTTTATTTGATCAAGCCTCATGCTCAAGTCTGGTGTATTTCCTTCGGGATAGATACAAGATTTGAGGTACAACTCTCTTTTATTTAAACTATAAAAAATATGGTTAGTTTGATTTCATACTTTTCTAAACTTTAACGTCCTTCTAAAGCGGGTGACGAAATTTAGATTCCGGTGACCGACAGCTTCTTACGGGCAACAAACTCCCACCAAAAATAGCGCCGACAGGCTCAAATTTGGATCATTATGTTGGAATCCGAGAAAAGAGAAACTATAGATTGTCACAGATCCTGAGGAGAACCTCGGTAACTTCTCAAGCTATCCTATGGTTTAGCTTCAATTTCAGAGAGATATTATTGAATTTTTCATCCTAACAATTATTATTATTTAAGGCTTACAATTGTATGACACATTCATACAAATAGCCTAAAGGATGGGAGGATTTATGTCGTAATGAACGATAACCTCATAATCTTAAAATGAGTTAGGGCTCAAATTGCACAACATGATTGTCCAAAAGCCTAAAGATAGAGTGAGGATTTATGTTGCACTATGGAAACAACCTCAAAGTCCTATATCTTGCTATTTAATTCTAGGGAAAAGATGTGTTGTAGAACCTCATGTTGTTGTAGATCCTCATGTTTTATGTAGATTACTGCACATATAATTAGCTCCAAGCTCCTCGATGAAGTATTAGTCCTGGAGTCTAAGGTTTAATGGTTTTACCAAGTATTTTAAGGTTATTCAAACATTATGGCACGTTAAAGTTGATTAGAGCGACACCAGTTAGGATCTCATAGTTCCCTCAGCCTGGTACCACTATTTTCTTTTGAACTTAATTATTTAAATGAGTTATTAAGCTCATTAAATAGGGAGATCTCATTAGCTACCGTGGGTTACCTCATTCGAGTGACTCTCGTAAATTCAAAAGAGCATTTTATGTGTAATTGCATTTCAAAGGATTTATGGTTACCTTTGAAAATGTTTAATTTAATTTTGAAAAATGTTGATCAATTTTTAAAAATGGTTTTGTTTTGCGGGTGAAGTAAAATCTACAACAAAGCATGTATAATATTTTAAAGAAAGAATGAATTGCAGCAAATAAAATGATAGCAAGTGAATAAAACTGTAAAAAAGTACCTGTCATCTTCCTGTTACTCCCGCTAAAAGATTAGATTTTGCAATATATATATATATATATATATATATATATATATGATCTTGCAAGAATAGGAAACAAGGAGAGCAGTTGAATGTCTAGTTAACAAACCCCAAGACATGACTTGATGAGTCCCTAAAGGTCTTAGTAGATGATTTTCTTAAGCAAAGAATAATAGGTCCAATTTTTCTTCAAATTATCCAAAAGATCATAGAAGTGTTTGGGGAAAAATCCCTAACAACCTTTAAATCCCTTTGAAATGTTTCAAGTTCATTTGAACCTATTATGTTGTTAAATTAATCATCTCAAATTTTAAATTTAGTTTCAAATGAATTAACACACCCTATGCTGAGTGAACATGATATTTTAAATATCTCATGAGAAGGGTACTCAATTAATCAGTTGATGTTTCATTTAAGAGTATGTGAATGAGTGCCTTTAGAGCAAGTTTAAGATATTAAGGATCCCATGCCTACAGATAAAGTTGGGCTCATAGTGTTTTCAAAAATGTTTATAATTAATTATGTTTTCTTTCTTAGTCCTCATTCGATAAATTCAAATTGAGCCTAGTGAACTACAGAGCCATTAGGGTCCAACATTTAATGTGAACATAAAATGATTAAATATTAAATTAGGTGAAGTTCAACTTTTTATCAAGAGCATGTTTTATCATCAAATCACCAATAAGGGGGCTTTAGATTGGTGAATTATCATCTTCCTAACATAAGCCCACCAC